>LUCH01003611.1:0-36552 GCA_013368495.1 Paragonimus heterotremus | reverse complement strand
ATCAGTGGTTCACACTGATACTTAACTGCCACACAACCACGAAGGGAAAAAAGCAATCTATATAGGAAGACAGAGGAGAAAAAGAAGGGGACAAGAAGGGGACCTAACCACCAAAAATAGCTACGTCTATATTCAAACATACAAAATCAAGGCGCCTACATCTTGCAAACAAACAACCGAGCTGTAAGTGGAAGTAAGGTGTCATAAGCAGGACAACTTCCTTACGGCTTTAACTTCCCCGCGCTCACTTCATAGACAACTCGGCCATACAGCGACAACATTCACGCCAATGAGCTCGGTTAGCCATCATCTCACTTATCGTCTCATACCACCGAATCCGTGAATCGCGAGGGCCCCAGAACGGGAGACGAATCCGATTTACACTGACCAACTCCTTCGTGAACGATTTCATTTGTCTACGCACTTGTCCACCTCGCACTCAAAACAGGTATGCTTGCCCACTTCCAACTCTAAACCAGAAGGACCAGGAGACCGACAGTGGTCCGACCTACACCTTCTGATTTGCCTAAAATGAGCATCTCTGCAGGTATGAAAGACGCACCATCCAGCTCAGCATAACGGATTATCGATGTGCACATTCTGTCACATAGTGTCTATATCCAACCTAGTCGTGATATAATTCCTACTGAGGTGCAATTCAAGAAACCCGACAGATTTGCATCCGCCTACTAAGCCTAAGGTCTGTGTGGCGGGACTATATCTGTAAGCGCCAAGGAAATTGCCAATATGGCATTCTGGATCAATCCGACACACAATCCTGGTCACTACAGCAGGGCAAAGGACAAAAAGACGGATAGTAATATCCAATTCCTAGCCTTTCAGACGATAGCCTTTGATTAAAATTGAGCCAATTTTTCAAGGGTATCAGAAAAAACAGTTTCTACTTCTAGCACTTCCTTTATCAGATCCAAGTCAGCAGGATGTAGGTGATCATCGAACGGAATGGGTTACAATCTAGGCATTATTTTCGTATGCATTTTTAAATGACGACACCATGTCATCGGTTCCAGTCACATCCGAACGGGTTGAAACAACAATACCAATGCGCAGATCTCTTTTGTGAGTTTATACATCGGGACAAAACATCGCCCACATTCTGCGGCAACATGGCATAAGAAGAAAGCGCAGCGAACACATTTATAAGTATGGCTTCACTAGTGGCCTAACATTTCCACTTACCGTGGATAAATGTCATATTAGCCTATTTTGTCATCAGAATGACATAGATTCTACGATACAGTATTACAGTGGCTAACGACTGTATGGCTTCCTCACAGGTGCTGGTTGCAACCGTACATCTCCGTTTGTCTGTTCTAAATGTATGCTTCCATATATGCGTGATATAGGAGGCCAGACACAAACTCAATATCACTTTATTCAGTGGTGCAATCAATTGTACGCATCGGATGTTTGCAACTTTTAACAACTGATCTAGAACTACAATCCTTAAGGTCGTTTCGTCCGTGCATTTTCGAGTGTTGTTCAACGTACTTGAAGGTTGTACGCACTTTTGTTTAGCACGTGCTGCAGTGCTGTCTGTTGGTTGTGAGCCTGTCTTGCGCTTTCACCTATCTCCCGGTTATTTTCGTTGATCTCGGTTTGGGCTGAAGTTAACTGTTTCCCATAATTCTAAACACTGCTGTAAAAATATAATTGGTTTCTGAACCCAGTAGCGTTGGTCCAATCCAAAGCTTGTTGGTGCCACTTTTCAATTCCTCTCCAAGAATGGCGTTTCAAACAGTCAGTGAACGAAGGTTGAATATATCCACAAATGTTCACTTTGAAGTTTATTTGAATACCTCCTTCCGCACAGTTCTGAAGTGAATTCTGTGGGTTTACGTTGCATCTTGTTTAGGGCCTCGGTATCTTCAACCAAATAGAGGCACCAGGCCTACAGGCAGTACTCGGTGAACAAGGGTGGGTAGATTAACTGATATGACTGCCTTCTTTTAGCTGACGAAGCGCCTGATTTGCCTTTCAAGCAGTAAACAGAGACTAGTAAAAAAACCTTCAAGTCTTCTTTAGCCTTTATTACCAAGTTTTTCACCGCAATTTATTGTGTATTCACGTGCTGTTCTGACCATCCTAATCATCTAAATGTCTTCGGTTTTGGTTGTAATATACTGTGTAAATTCAACATAACTCAAGAGTTTTAAGCAGCATTCAAAAGTTCTACGCACTTTTCGCTTGGCGCAAGTTCAAGTGCCGATGATTAGACTGGATTCCATCCGACGCCTTCTTCTCTTTCAATGCTGGCTGCCTTTGGTCCCAGACTTAGATTTATCTAGAATAAATACCCATGTTCTAAACATTTATGGAAACGCACGGTTTGTTTTCACTCCATGTCATATCCTTTCATTTCGATGTTTATCGGGAGGAAAACTCAACTGCTATTCAGAAAAGACGATCCTAATCGCTAGTGGACAAAGATACAGTGCTTACGCGTGTGCCCATTAAAGGTTCCCAATGATGAACCTCCCCGAGGTCTTCTTGTATGGAAGGCTTGTTGGGGCATCCAACGAGTTGCGTATCATCCGCGGAAGTAGAACAGGACCTGACGATTTTAATCGGCAATGTACAGATCAGGGGCTGGAACACAAAATTACTCGAATATAGTCAGTATTTTGTCTCAATTATTTAACGAATGTTCACTGATGTGAGAGAAAGGCATTGAAAACGGATCGTAGCACCACCCCTAGGGATTACAGCGAGTATCATGGAAGGGGTGAACTTACAAACCTTACAAGGTTTTGAGTAACTGGACATTTATTAACGCTTTAAAGCAACTTTCAAAGTGGCGACTAATGACCGCAAAGGAAAGGTTGAAGAGAATGATACCACTGGTAGAAAAATTGCCCTCTGATGAAGTCCAAGGGCAATACCTGTAAAGCTTCTTGTCATGACGTCGTCGGCCGTTTCCAGCCACCAGCATAAAGAATATATGCAAAAAATGTATGCCAGAATTAATCCACCGGAAAGCCGTTGGAATTCGAGTGGATATATTTCGGTAACTTTGAGTCGCGACTCGTAAGTCACACCCCTCAGGCCAGTGACCAGCTGAGCAGCCGCACGCTCAACGGCGATTATGTCTTCCTTCAAGCTGGTATACACAAATTAAATAATGGCCTCAAGTAGTCTTCTCGCATAAACCCGTAGAACGTTTGAAAGACTTTCTCGCCTATGTGGGGGAAGGTCCATGGGATCACTTCAACAGTAGAGAACATTCGTTTTTCAGCTACATCGTGGTGATGGATAAAAGATAAGTTACATAATATCCGAAAACCTAGATCTCCCTTCAGAACGACTTTCTTTGTGCATACACAACTCATTCCACTGCGAAGCATGAAGGCATTGCCGCAATCTCCATCGATTGACATGTGCACACAATTATAGTCTAACCGGTACTTAAACGCATCCAGATCAATCTGTTGTGCATTAGGATATCTGTTGTTTCAAAGTTTTGCGCCGTCAATGTAGAGAGCAACTTTGCTGTAAATACTAAACGGAATGTCAGTAACGTAGACAGAGACTAATACGGTGCCGAACACTGAACTTTAGGAAATCCGCATATAAGTCAGGGAGGAAGATGTAAGGCCTGTCTCAGTGTCTGTTCTAAAAGTCTTAACATAAAAATGATAGGTAATCCAGGCAACAACCTCTGTTCAGACGCCATCAGCCCCCAGTATGTGTCTGACAGGGCAATGTGGGCTACGGTCGGGATCTTTAGCGAAATTAGAGAAGATATCATATGAGATGGGACTATGGACTTTGGCCCCCATCGAGCTATCCATGTAGATAGGCGTATTTGCTACGCATGACCAGCTAGGTAGAAAACATGGTAGTGTAACGAACTTATTCGTTATTGTCAACTATGTTAAAGTTACGAGTGCCATTTGTACTCTTTTTGTTCCCAACTTTTGTATGTACCTAAGCACTTGTTTGAACGAGTAGAGATGCCGACACCTACCCCGGCACTCGAACGTACGACCCTGCTGCGTGCCCGCTTGTAACTTCGTTCTGTTATCGCTTCGTGTTTGTATCCGTTTACTCCCGCGTTAACTCCACAGGTCAACAATATACTCTTCGTCTACTTGCTGTATTATTCTCAACCGGTTGTCTTCGGTTCGCTCGATCCTACAAAGTAGTGAGCCTGCGTAAGTCGTATATTATCGTTTAAATTCGTTTTCGGTGATTCCCCCCGCTCATATTACGTTTCGAGTGCTTATAGTTTACACGTATATATTTGCTTAAATTTTATATCGTTCGCATCCTCTTTATCGCCATGGATATTAAGTCTGAATGTTCTTCTTCCGCATCGCTGATCACTTTAGCTGTTCCTGCTTTTGGATATCTTGATTCGGAGTTGTGGTTCGCCGTGTTGGAAATAGAGTTTAACAACCGACGTATAACAAGCGATGTAGACACGTTCTCGCAACTTACACCACGCCTCCACCGATATATGTTAAACCTAGTAAGCGATATCTTGCCAGGCTCAGCAACTGATCACTACGAGTCGGCTGAACAAGTAATTCCTAAAGAAACACAGCCGTCCGACAAAATGCGTCTGGAGCAACTGTTTCGACGGTTATAGTTAGGGAACACGATGCCATCGGTTCTACTTCGAGAAGTGCGACAGACAGTAAGTAAGTTGCAGTTGCCAGAGTCTCTGTTACAGGATATAGTGAAAAATACTCTTTACTTGATAAAAGTTTGAAGACGGCACGTTATAGCGAACGCTCCACTATCGTGCATGGATGTCAATATGACTGACTAGGTGTCAGTTAACAAATGGGCGTTGATCATTAGCTTTGAGAACTGGTATGACGGTGACCTCTTTGTTTGCGTCAAGGAAAACGTCAGTCCGAAGTGTTGAAAGTTCGGACAACATCTGTTTGAAAAAATTATGGCAGAATCATATGATTCTACCTAGATGGTTCTGTTGAACCATTGATTTATGTCAGCAACAACAGAGGTTCAAAGGCTGGCTCGTATGGAACGCGAACAGTGTACGATATGAAATATTTCACATGCACTGAACCATATGGTTCGATAAATTTGAAAGGCAAAGTTACAAACCCACGTGGCCATTTTACGGAGCCGCTAACATCGCACACTTGGTAAAGTAATGTGTAACATCCTCTTTTGAGGTCTTTTCCGACAGTTTCGGAACGCATCGCTGTTAGATCTTGCAAGATCTAAAAGCGATCATGCAAAATGTTTACATATTTACAAACAATATAATATAATAATTATTACTTACGCGCATGCATTGATTAGTATATAAAAAAACGTCTAACTTTGAGGGTTTATCATCGTCGAATCAAGGGAGTAATGCTCAAACCGTATGTCACAATACCACATTCAGTATGCAAGGCGGTATCAATAAGATTTAATACTGTGTGTGAGTCAGGTAACCAAGATACGAAGACATAAACAGGTTATCTCCTTAATTTTTAAAACAAAAATAACTGACTATTCAAACTTCGAAATTACCAATCTTGTTGTGAGTTTGAATTTTCAAATACTCTCGCTTAGTTTTAATATATTTTGCGTTTGCGCAAATTTGAAATCATACGCGCAGCGCGAAAACACATAAATTGTGGTCGACTTCTGATGAGTGAGACGCCTGTCACATTCTTAGAGCATGTCACTCTTTAAAACAAAAGAATTTTGGGTGACCAATGTTCCAAAAGTCTGCTCAGATATGGACGATTGTGATTTATTGTGTATTGACAATATCTTAGGTGATGAGAGCAATTCATACCAATTAATTCACGCTTCGCGGAAGGGAACCCTATCAATCTTTGTTCCACTTAGAACTGTTGAGGATGTTTCCTTTGATAAAGCGGCTTACACTGATATAAGTCTGGAAGTACCAACAAACGAGCCAGTTATCGGACTTCTAACGGGAAATTTTAACCCGGAACACTACATGTTGACTTGTTTGGCCGTTCTTCATCCTTCAAAACTTTCTGTGTATGCTTCTATGAAATCAGTTGTTAATCAACAAGATACTGCTAAATTTATTCGGCTGACCGATGAACAGTATCTCGAAGTTTGCTACACAATTCCATTTAAAAAATCCATGTTTAATATGTGCAGTGGAAAATTTACGAGGAGCGAGAATCACCTTAGAATATGCGTACAGTCTTTAGATTGTTCGATTTTTATATACAGTGGATGTAACTTGATCTATTCACTGCGGTTGTTAGACGTGTTACTCCCAGGCCCTCTGTTGTTTCTTAATTGCACTGTAGAATTTTTAACAGTTTCTACTTCAAGGCAGTTAATCTCCTTCAAAGCAGAGGAAAAGTTTAGAACCCCGAAGTGTTCAGAAGTTTTTCATCTAGCGGCTTCCGGCATTCCTGAAGTTCGTTCTTCGATGGAAGAATATTCCCCAAAGGTCACTTGGAACTACTTATTTAGTGAGCCTGTTTTCCAACTCGGGATCTTAGAATACTGTGATACATTACAGTCCTGTTTCCCTCGGGCCTTTATACTTGCCACTGGAAGACATAATGTCACTTTGTTATCAGAAGGCGGTCGTTTTCTCGGAACTCGTCGACTGGAAATGATCCCCAAGCTCTTTTGTATCTACGGTTTAACTCAGTCCATTTCCCCTGCAAATACACACCCTGGTCTTCCCGCTTTATCCTGGGAACCGCGCTTTTGCATTGCAACGGAGGAAAGACACTTGCTTATTTTTAAAGTGAGTTATTATAGCTCGAACTGTATTTGTTATATATGCAACCTTGTGCCACACCCAATTGCTTCATCATCATTTTCAGTGGCTTTTTTCCGCGGGTATTAATTAAAACTAGGGCTTTCGTTGGTTTTAACAACAATTTACCAAGCGCTGGAATGATAAATAAGTAAAAATATATAAGGGAGAACAAGAGAGAGGACTAATAAGGTTTCATGCAAAAGAAGAACAGGGGGAGTAAAAAGAACTTACGGATGCAATCTCGCGATTGAATACGACACATTACTACGTTCAAGCATGTTCCTATGCAGCAGTGTGGATGGTCGCAAACTCACCAACCTGGCAAACAGCCTCAACTAACTTTGCTCGGCGGGTTTCACTTTGTGGCCACATAATCGCTTATCTGCTTTTCAGCTTTTGCCAACCATCAGCAGCCACACAAACAAATGTGTAGCGTGTTAAGCGCTCCGTTGAAATATGGACTGTTGGACCCAAACAGAGCAGATGACATCAGCAATTCCTCGTTTGTCTGTCACAAGCCTCCACATTTTTCAATGACATTCTGACGAATTCTCGCGCTGCTCGCATTATCATCCCTTTTGACACAAGCTAAATAGCAGAGACAGCAATTTGCAGATACCCGGGTATCATACGGATCTTTGAACGAACAGGCCAGACTGCGAATTTATGCGGCAAAACTCGGCACATACGCTCATTGCAAACCGTGTCTCCAAAAGATAGTGTACTTATTTGAAGCCATGAGCGACGTAGACCGACAGACTCACTGAATTATTACGTCAGTAGTTTCAAAAGCTGACGAAGTGACACTACACAGGTAGGTAGAGCGATCGACAGACTTGAGCGATCTGCCTGCAAGAATAAAGATACCACCATCTTTTTACAGTAGTTTACACATAGAAGTTGCAACACGAGTACCACATGAGCCACCCATATCATTTAATCGCATAAGCATGGTCCTGTTCTTCACGAATGATCCCGGTAAAGCGGTATCGTCCGCATACCCAACCTCATTATGTTTACTACTTTGCGGAAGCCCCACCTGGGAACCGTCGGGAACTCCCAGTGCTCTTTTTCGATAGTATTCATTTCATTTCACTTACCAACATAAAAAGGTCTCCTTTTGAAGTAATCGTGATCATTTTATATACTGCATCCAATTTAACGGTAATGTTGTAAGCATTATGTAGCACTTTTCCGAATTTCATGTCCTAGCTTCAGTATTCAGTCACTCCTTTGCCGTATCCACGTTATGCATCTAAACACTATCGTTTTGCTGGTGCACCAAAATAAATGCTGCACTCTTTGTATACATGGTTAAGTGCAAGTCACAGCGTTATTTGTAATTATGCATTAGAAGGACACGGATCCACTGAAAAGTAAAACGAGTACTTGTTCGATGAGACTGAATGCTACTGATTTGAGAATTTCCTAAACTGGTTGTGGCTGTACTGAACGCGATTGAACAAGGGGTGAAGTGTTAAGTAACCTTAAAATAAGTTTCTTATGTCTGCTTAAACAGTGTCCAACTGATCATCTAGTATCTTGGTCAGCCGACAAAAATCACGACATAGAAGCAGTTTTCTCGTGTGGGACTACTTTCAAACCCTCATGTTATCGGTGGTATTGTAGTCAGAAAGTGAACGTGCGCCTCATTCTCATGTGCTAGCTGTTTGGAACGCCATTCTTGAAGAGGAGTTGAAAAGTGGTACCAACAAGCATCGGATTGGACCAACGCTACTGGGTTCAGAAACCAATTATATTTTTACAGCAGTGTTTAGAATTATGGGAAACAGTTAACTTCAGCCCAAACCGAGATCAACGAAAATAACCGGGAGATAGGTGAAAGCGCAAGACAGGCTCACAACCAACAGACAGCACTGCAGCACGTGCTAAACAAAAGTGCGTACAACCTTCAAGTACGTTGAACAACACTCGAAAATGCACGGACGAAACGACCTTAAGGATTGTAGTTCTGGATCAGTTGTTAAAAGTTGCAAACATCCGATGCGTACAATTGATTGCACCACTGAATAAAGTGATATTGAGTTTGTGTCTGGCCTCCTATATCACGCATATATGGAAGCATACATTTAGAACAGACAAACGGAGATGTACGGTTGCAACCAGCACCTGTGAGGAAGCCATACAGTCGTTAGCCACTGTAATACTGTATCGTAGAATCTATGTCATTCTGATGACAAAATAGGCTAATATGACATTTATCCACGGTAAGTGGAAATGTTAGGCCACTAGTGAAGCCATACTTATAAATGTGTTCGCTGCGCTTTCTTCTTATGCCATGTTGCCGCAGAATGTGGGCGATGTTTTGTCCCGATGTATAAACTCACAAAAGAGATCTGCGCATTGGTATTGTTGTTTCAACCCGTTCGGATGTGACTGGAACCGATGACATGGTGTCGTCATTTAAAAATGCATACGAAAATAATGCCTAGATTGTAACCCATTCCGTTCGATGATCACCTACATCCTGCTGACTTGGATCTGATAAAGGAAGTGCTAGAAGTAGAAACTGTTTTTTCTGATACCCTTGAAAAATTGGCTCAATTTTAATCAAAGGCTATCGTCTGAAAGGCTAGGAATTGGATATTACTATCCGTCTTTTTGTCCTTTGCCCTGCTGTAGTGACCAGGATTGTGTGTCGGATTGATCCAGAATGCCATATTGGCAATTTCCTTGGCGCTTACAGATATAGTCCCGCCACACAGACCTTAGGCTTAGTAGGCGGATGCAAATCTGTCGGGTTTCTTGAATTGCACCTCAGTAGGAATTATATCACGACTAGGTTGGATATAGACACTATGTGACAGAATGTGCACATCGATAATCCGTTATGCTGAGCTGGATGGTGCGTCTTTCATACCTGCAGAGATGCTCATTTTAGGCAAATCAGAAGGTGTAGGTCGGACCACTGTCGGTCTCCTGGTCCTTCTGGTTTAGAGTTGGAAGTGGGCAAGCATACCTGTTTTGAGTGCGAGGTGGACAAGTGCGTAGACAAATGAAATCGTTCACGAAGGAGTTGGTCAGTGTAAATCGGATTCGTCTCCCGTTCTGGGGCCCTCGCGATTCACGGATTCGGTGGTATGAGACGATAAGTGAGATGATGGCTAACCGAGCTCATTGGCGTGAATGTTGTCGCTGTATGGCCGAGTTGTCTATGAAGTGAGCGCGGGGAAGTTAAAGCCGTAAGGAAGTTGTCCTGCTTATGACACCTTACTTCCACTTACAGCTCGGTTGTTTGTTTGCAAGATGTAGGCGCCTTGATTTTGTATGTTTGAATATAGACGTAGCTATTTTTGGTGGTTAGGTCCCCTTCTTGTCCCCTTCTTTTTCTCCTCTGTCTTCCTATATAGATTGCTTTTTTCCCTTCGTGGTTGTGTGGCAGTTAAGTATCAGTGTGAACCACTGATATATTGCTATCTATGCTTATGATGACTTGTTTCAAGCGTGTTGTTGATTCTCACACACTGCTACCCAGTCGCCGCCACACACTGCATGTTTTTAAGCCAAAGATTTTAAATGATGTCTTGAATTTTTCCTCCGTCTGTATGTGAGAGCCTTGAAAATGTCCTAACTCATATAATCGTGAATATACGCAACACCACAGATTCCGTACTACATCGTCCGTCTCTCCAAATAATCCGGCTCACCCCTTCTGTTGTACACAGCAAATTTGATTTGCGACAGTATGCTGCTGCTACTCCTCTTCGCCGTTCCGTCTACTTTAGTTTTGAACCATTTTCCGGTCACGTGTCTTGTGACTACTCCACAAATCCAACGAAATTTGCAGGTAGTCACAGCCGCACTGTTCCAGCACGTTCCATTTTCAATCATCAAGTCTTCGATTTCCCCAGCCCCTTGCTCAAACGTAAAAGATGACTTAATATAGTTGCCTTCAGCCTTCGCACTCTGTAACAGAGAGGCCTGTTGGTCTCTCCTGCAAGGTCGTTAGAATCGCTTAACTTTGACGTCTCCTGTGTTCCCAATATTACAGTTTACGACAATAGTTAACTTGTCGGACTGACGACTAGAGTTGTCTATCTGATACTGGTTATACACACGACCGCCGCCAACGATTGACTTGTAGTAGGTGCAGTTCTCAACACAACGACAGTAACCGCGCTCGCAAATTGGATTCTGTGTAGCAATACACTGTGCCATCCGCTTGATAGGTTTTGTCAAGATCAGCTCTAGACGCTTAGCTTTCATGTTTTTTTAATACCGATCGAACTGACTGCGGTGAAGCAGGTGTCCAGAACGCCTTTTACTCTTTCTAGGTCGAAACATAGCCCTGATATAGTCAGTTTGGCCGGAAATATGAACACCCACGTCGGCCGACTTGGTCAATCAGGGTCTCATTTAGGTGACAGGTTTGGACCGACGACACATCGCTCGGATAAGGGTAGCCGTTTGTTGAAACAGTGTGCCGATCACAAACAATTTCCACCCAGAGATTGTCTTAGGTATCAGGCCTATCTTTATTATACATGACGCCTGCCTTCTGTGAATTAAAGCTGATCCCAGGTAGGTTACATGTTTTCTACTTATTGATAACGTGGATTGTTTTGTTCGTACTTTTACTGGATAACGACACCACCGATTACAATGATCAGTCTTTGAGATGTTGACTATACTATCGGTAAAGCGTAATTACCAAAATAACCCGGTAAGCAAGTTTAGCTGTTCTAACCCCGGGGATCCCAATGGCTGTCGAAACCAAACCTCGCATGCCATTCGTGAAATAAGTACTGTAACATGCGATAAGGTGGATCGTGCGTCGAGCAAACATCTGATTTCTGTGAATGCCCCGGGGTTATTAGATGCCATACGGAGCACTCCTCCTGTTAGTTCATATAACAAGCTCATGAGGAACATCCATAGAAAATCGAAACGTAGCCTGATCGCCAATCATGAGGTTTTGCTAATAGAGAACTTTAAGGAAATGGTAGCTGCCTTTGTCTTAAGGAACGTCAGTAGGCTATGCCAGCTCATCTGTTCTACCGATCCTAAGCGTTAGTCTGTCAGCACTGTTTTCATCACAGCAGATGGTGCAACTATTCATAATAAGTCTAGAAAGTTATATCACTAGATGGAACACCGCGAAAACTAGCTTGACTGACGTTTTACTTCTTTCGTTTCACAGCCGCGAATTTGTCAGAAGATATTCTGGTCAGCAGGTTTAGAAGTACCTACCGAGACTGACGTCTTTTTTCGCGGTTCGACTCTCAAATGAAATAGGGCTGCCGGCACTTTTCAGGGGAGGCGGGAGAAAATTTCTACTTAAGATATTTACTCAGTTGTTGTGTATGGTGTGGACCACAGAAGAATTCTCCGAGTGCTTAGGTCACTTGATAATTGTTCCCATATCAAAGAAAGGATTTAGGGGCTCTTATAAAAGCACAGGGGATTTGCTTGAACCAAATTCTTGTTAGGATGCTGGCTTCCATTATATTTTCGTGATTAATTGCGGCTTGGAGGACAGACATTAGGGGAAGACAAGTAGGGTTTCGCTCTAGACGGGGATGCATTGATCAACTTTTTATTCTCCGCCAAATTCTAGAATAGCATTATACGTACAGCCGGTAAAAATAGCTAATTTTTTCGATTTTAAAGTTTGCGTACATAGTCAGTGATCGAAAATGGTAAGTGAGGTAGCGTAAGTGTTCTTGTTGTTTGACCGAATTGTGTGTGAATTGAGTGCGATTAGTGACGCGGAACAGTGAAAGGGATGTAAAAACCGATGACCTATTACTTTACTTCATAGGTCAGCTGTTTGTTCCCAGGGTGTAGATACTTTGAAGTTGAGTGTTTGAGCATAGACATACTCGCTCTTAGCACTTGGATCCCTTCTCTTTCTACTTTTACTTAGCCAAAGCGTTGTGTGGTAGTTAAGCATATGTGATAATTCGTGATATGCTGTTGTGTTTGACGATAACGTTAATGACGATGGTGGTGGTACTGATAAGTTGTTGAGGGTATTTAACTGGAGTGGTACAATTCTTCAAATAGATAGCAACATTTCTTTATGAGTGCAGCAATGCTGCCTTCTAACTAAAGTAGGCGGGAGTTAGAAAGGTAAGCTGAAACGAAGATTACCTAATACCCCAGTGGTCGATATTTTTTGCTGACCTGTTATTCTATGCAATCGAAAAATGTCTATACCAAAACTGGAACTTGTTTAGCTTCTCATATACTTATTATGCGTACCGTTGGCGAAAGCAAGCATCACTGTTTCTTTAACCGTTTTCCTCACTATGCCACATTGTCAGTATCAAATGAGTAACACTATATCCATGTATCGAGTTTCGCAGCCAAGCGCAACAGACTGTGCTTGGTTGCCAGGAGAATGCCTTGTATATTTCAACCATAGATACCATTTATCCGCATCACCACTGGCTTCCAGTATAGCCATTTCTGTGTATAGTAGTGCGTTTTGTAATCATTCTTAAGAATCACAACAGGCTGCTTTTTGTGTTAGTCTTGTTTTTCTCATTTGCCCGTAAATGCTGGCACATGTAAAATGATCGAGTGGAAATTGAGTGGAGAGCTGTTAGAAACGCCTACCGAACAGCGTTCTTGTAGTGACCTTGAGATAACCCCGTTCTGCCTGCTGTACGATGTGTGAAATTTTTCTCAAAATCTTAGTTCATATTGTACCTAGGATCTCAAGGATCTTTGCTTACCGTCCGCTTGCTGCATACGATCGGGTTTGTCATCTTGTATGTTTGTTGGCCTATATGCACCAATGGCGCCACACACACTTCAGGCTTGCTCGCGCGCCCAACGGTCGGTTCCTTAACCTTCCTAGCTGATTTCGCATATTGGTGCTGTTTAGCACTGACTGAGACCTATTGTAATTGTTGTATAACATGCGTAGGGTCTCCTGCAATTTTTCGTATTTTCATTTCGTGTCTGGTATTCGTTGTATCTACCTTGGAAAGCGTTCTTTTAGTGCACGTACACGCTAAACTGTCAGCCAAGCCGCCAAGATGGCATGGATATGTTCCATAAAAGCACTGTGGAGATATTGCGTAAGTTATACAGTTCCGTTCCAATTCGCGCTGTTTATGTGACGGAACCGAACCTTCTTCTATTCAACGAAACTTTCGTAAAAGTTTCGACAATCCCCACTTGATTCTGAGTAAGATGCTAAAAGTTATAAATTAGAAAACATACATTAGATCAGCTTGCGTAAAGCCCGAAATCCGCCGGAGCCGTGAGCTTGGGATAATGAAAATTTGTTTTTACCAGTTATCAGTTGTTACCGTTTACCCTGAGTTACACTCGCTCTGTTTGCTGATGAGGTGTTCGTGATTATATATGTGAAACATTTGACTCACAGATTTACAACTTATGACGACAGTTTGGCAACTGAGTTGACCACGTTGACAAGCTTTTCAGTTCACTTGAACCATCTTCTTCATATGTAGACGATAAGATCATGTATAACACCAGAAACGTCGGAACCTGAAGTGGATTTGGAATTCAGTCAACTGAAATGATAATGTCTCTTAGTCGAACCATTTTTTTTGCTATTTTCAGGGATAGTGTAGTGGGCCACAACCCACTCGGCAGCGCTCAAAAGTGCGCCAAGCGAAAAGTGCGTGAAACCTTCGAGTGCCTAAAACAACGCTCGAAGAGGTTCGAGTTGAACGATCTTGAAGAATGAAATAGAAGTGGGCCGACTGGAAATTCTATGGAAATGCCACAGCTGCGATCAATTGTGGGTGATGTTCAATCTACATGAAGATCCAAATCCCCTACTACTCATCATTAACTAAATAAGTCGTTAAGAAAATGGCAAGCATTCGCTGCGTGCAATTAGTTGCACGACTGAAGAAAGTGGCACTCAGTTCGTATCAGGCCTTCTATAGCAGGCGTACACATAATCATGCATACAGAACAGACAGGCTGGAAAACACGGTTGCAGCCGGGATCCTTAGAGAAGCCATACGATCGCCGGTCACTACAATAACGATAACAGATGATAGCATAGACTGGTCATATTTTTTTATATTTGAATCCAAACAAGTGTTTCATGCCGTTTATGATTGATAATTCATGTCCTTGGAAATGTGTCGCATCATATTTTATCGCATATATGATATCCGTATCTCGGTCACACTAGAAATGTACGCAAGTTTCATAATGCGGCGATTGTTGAAACGCGATAAAAATTCCTTGATAGTAGAACAGGTAGGTTTTCTCTCTACCACATGTGTTGAGCACGTTTTTACTCACCACCAGAACCGGACCACTGACACTTCAGTGTTTAGCCAACTGTCATGGTATTTGATGACTTAATAACGGATTCGGTTCGGTTGCCCATCATGCTTTTTAAGGCTCTTTTTTCTATAGAAGAGCCATGGTGATATTTATTGACTTGCTGAAATACTTTTAGCTAACTTTTATTGCAGACTGCACACTTATGAGCTCCTTACTTTCACGTACAGCTCGGTTGTTTGTTTGCAAGTTGTAGGCGCCTTGATGTTGTATGTTTGAATATAGACGTAGTTATTTTTAGTAGTTAGGTTCATTGCCATCCCGTTCTTTTTTTACTTTCTTCTCATATAGATTCTCTTTCTTTCTTTTCATTCGTGGTTGTGTGGCAGTTAAGCATCAGTGTGGACCACTGATATATTGCTGTCTATGATATGATAATGTTCTCGTGTACTCCTTACTTCACATAACATTCAGCAAAAATGTTGGATATACTTATATCCCCACAACTGGTTATCTAGCCTTTCCTGTCATTTGATGTGGTGTTTAGGCCTGCGTACATCCTTGCTCCGGATAGAGGCTTCGGATGGGTTCCTCTAAACCAACCCCATTCCGCGGTACTAACGACCAGAAAGCAACTGTAGCTGTTTCGACAAATCGGCCTGTGTATTTGCATTTGCATTCTTCAAACTTCCCTTCCTTCAAGTATTAGTTACCGAAACCAAACAAATGGGCATTTTAACGTCTGCACTCTGAAAAATAAAACCGTAAACTGCTATGGTAGGTGTTTTTGTAAAACCAACCAACCCAAGACAACCGGTTAAGGATAACACAATGAGGAAATGAGAAGTAGGTTGCTGATGCATGAAGTAGACGTGCAAACGAGCGATTAGCAAAACGAAGCGACAGAACAACGAAACGGAAAGCAAACGTGCTGCGTGGGTCGCGTTTTCCAATGTTCTGTGTGCATGTTGTTAAAAAAAACATTTAAACTCATGCAAACATCCACAACAAAAAGTCTACGGATGACGTTCGTCACTTAACCACAATCAGCAATGAATAGAAAGATCGTTAACAAATACTGTTCTACAAGAAAACCGAAAAGCTGACTCCGAGAACGCAACAATGTTTCAGTTAGCCAAAGCCATTGGCATAAAGTTGAATGGTCCAGTTTACTCCCACTGCACAGCCAGTGTGGACGGATGGTAAGAAGAGGAGCGGCAAGATGGAAGTCAAACGGAAATCGACAATTTAGAAGGCCAATAGTCATTGGTGGCCGAAACATCGGAACAGTTAACTGACAATCGATGGTGGTGCGGTGGAGAATCTTACTAGTTTCGAAGTAGATCACAATGGGGTCTTACCCTCGGTCACATATAATGTAGGTGGTCCCCGATCAAGTCCTTTGTAGAATTTCAAGTTTCTGTGAACCTGTTGCAATGTACGTTCTCCTCCACATTTCACGTAGATATTGAGTGATTTATCGACAAAGTCTAAAACATACAGTACTCCTTAATTAAAAGCAATAACCTCACTGATATCTTCTGGATTGTGATCAAAAACAAAATGTTTCACTATTTTTCCTCTGACAAAGTAGTCGTTTTTAGAAACCATTGCATGTACGGTATTCGAAACTGAGCAAGTAAGAGAATACATCAACGATATCCATACGTGATAGGCGTCAACGTAGTCTTCAAACCGCGTTATTTTACGCAACTTCCAACCACTTCTGTTCCGAAGGTCTTGAGTCGTCGATGTGACTGTGGAGGAACCTTTGCTAATGTTAGGCAAGTTAGTTGTCAGAGTGGTTGTTGCCGGTTGTGGATTACTTCTCACATGAGGCACCTTGATATACGTTGGTTTTAATCTGTCGATAAATGTAACGTCACGTTTACCGATGCGCTCCAATAAGAAAGTTTTATCATGCCGTGTGATTACGCGAAATGGAATAGTATATGGCGACTGCATAGGTCATCGTCGAGCAAATTCGCGCATCAAAACGTGAAAACAAGTTGACAGATGACACTCGACAAGTGTTAGCGTCGTCTTTTCTCCTAGTGACGTTGGTCGGAGTTGTCTATTGTGTCAAGCCAGGCACTCACCGTGATCAGCGAGGGTGATGGGTACCGTTGAGCACGGAGCAGACAGTTCTCCAGATAAAGATAACGAACACTTACCGACTAACGAAGCGTGAATGGTACGTAGAACAGCTTCTAATGTGTTTCCAATACCTAACAGAACTGACGGCAAAAGCTATTGCCATGAAGAGTTGTTGCTAAGGGATACAGCACTTTTGAGCTGCTAGTAAAAAATGTTTAAATAATACTTCAGCTACTGAGTCGTAAGCTATGTTGCGAATCCAATACGCCTCAACGCGATATGAGATGATGTAAAAGCTGATACAAAATGTGATCCGTTGTTACTGGCCACTACAGCGGGACCACCAAACGTGGTGACTCGATGTTCCAAAATTGCTCGTGCGACAGTATCTGACGGGCGATCTGGAACCTGCATAGCATCTAACTAACATGTAAATCGGTCTACATATGTTAGTATATACATATACCCCTTGGAGAGTAACAAGGGTCAGACTGTCAACATACATGTGGCGAAAACGCCCGTCAGAGGCAGCAAGGCCTTCTGATAGGAAATGCGCGTGGCGCTCAGTTTTAGATAATTGACAGTGCGTGCACGCTTCGGACCAGGTGCGGATGTGGCGAGTGACATTACTCTAGACAAAATGTTTCGTGGTTATCTTGACTGCAAAGTGAATGCTTGAATAAGACGTATTGCGCAGCGTTTCCTAAATTTGGTGGAAAGAAGTTAACAGAATGACTGGCAAGAGGTATTTTGTGAAGTGTCACAAACAATCATCCATTGGCACAAATGTTAGTTTGGAGGAACTTAACCGGCGGATTTGTTTTACCCTTAGAAGGTTGGTCTCTGCAGCTGCGGTCGATGCGGAGTCGGTTGGGATTTCTATCCTGCTCATCATGACAGTGATGCTGAACAACACATTGATGACTGTTTTCGAGATATCGGAAATGTGACGGATATCGGTCGCGAACTGAGCGATGTAGTCCAGGCGACAGACCCCTCAGGGGAGTATCTTTCGGATGTCAAACGAACAGCGTACTTTGTCATCCTATAATCTGTGAAAGGGTTAAAACTTCTTCTTTTCATAACTTGTCAGAACCGGCGGGAACCGCGATAAATCACTAACAGTTCCTTCCGAAAGCACTATAATGCTACTGAGACCGTAATAAATGTTTAGAGAAAAAGCTAGCAGACACCTTGTTACTGCCGCTGGATTGCTGTTACTGTCACGTTTGGCGTATTCATGATCAGCGTTAATGCATAGGACAGACAGTGGTGTGAAACTGGTACTATATTAATGATAACTGTTTTTAACTCAATAAAAACATTTTGTACGACAACCGTGACCGAAAATGAGCGTGTATTGCTTCTGAGCATGTCGTCGAGTGTTTATCTTAGATAGAAACATGTAGGATTGAAAAGGTAATATAAATTAGCAAAATCATCTAATTGACAAAGTTGTTTAAACGACGTAGGTTCTGGATAGTCCATTTTTTTCCGCACCTCATCAGGTAGAGGTCCGATCCAGCCCGTATACATACCGTGTATGAAGACAACTACGTATGAAATTCCAAACAAACACTTAATTAAGTGGACTATAACCTTGTGAAGCAACAAACGGACGAATACTGAACGTGGGTACACATAGTGTTCTCCTTACGATGAGCTAGCAACCAGTATGTTGTCCAGATGCGGGTGAACACCATCCAGTTCTTGGCTGACGTTATGGACAAAACGTTGGGAAGTTCGCGCAACGCCGTTAGGCTCAAAGACGTGCTTAAAACTTAGAGAAGTTCGGGCGGTATTATCACTGTTGTCTTCGGGATATCTTCTGAATCTACTAGAATCTGGTTATAAGCACCTAATTGATCGATTTTAGTGAATATTTGCATACCGGAGGTGTTTGTCTTTACAGCCTGAAAATGAATAGCTGCGTTATTTAATGCCCGGTAGTCTCTGTTAAGTTCGTGACCGTTATCCGTATTCATGTATTGTATGCGATAACGATGCTCGTGGACTGTTGAATGAACGGAAGATGCCGGGCTGAAGTGGATAAACAAACTCAGATTGGCCCAAATTTAGCTTATTTGGCGCCAAGCTATGCACACGACAGCTCACTGGCAGCCTCGTACGATGTACAACATGGGTTGTCACGGCCGGTAGTTCATTAGCTGATAGAATCGGCTTCACTCATTCGGATAGGCGCTTTTCATAACAATGGCAAACCACGAGGTTGGATAGCACCGCGCTGATCACAGTTGTGTGTGGCAGTTTACAATGAACGTCCAGTTTCGTCGAATTATCTTCTAGACACGATCTACGCACATCAACTAACACATTTTACTGAAGGTGATTCCGGTAAAACAGTCGGCGACAGATTGTTTTACTGGGTGTACCATCCGTTTTTTGAGGTTTTATGCCGAATATTGGAAGACACTAGCCTCTGCTTAGGTGTTGGTTAAGAAATCCATTCCAGAGGCCAGATCCTTCAACTGTGTCTGGCTTGTGGCTGTCATCTCCGAAACTTGCTGGCCTGCCGAGTTGAACGCATGTTACCCAGACGGCTACATATTCACATATCCTCTATCGTTTATATAGCACATATCATGTAAACCTACAAAGACTGTCGGTCTCTGGACGGCGATCAGGCGTGCTTCACAGAGACATTGGGTGGTGGCTTAAGTCAGTGGCTGATAGCACGAAGGTCTACCAGTTCACGTGCAATTACTCTAGTTCGATGACTGATCCTGGTGGACTGTGATTGAGGCATTCGATAAACGTCTTGCACAGCAAACTGCAGTGAGTGATTGTTAACCCAACGAATGTTGAAGACGTGGTTGCTCGAGATCGTCCGTGTATTGCATTGGTTGAGACTGCTAGCCTATCCACGGTAACAGGGATACTAGTCTCTGTGTATACTTAGGAGATCATTGCATCTACAACTTCTATAGGAGGGACCCTGGCAAACAGGATTTCCCAACTGCCTGCCGAATATCTCAAAGAAGAACTTATGGCTTCTCATCTCCCGACTGTGTCACGTGGACGGCTGTTTAGTGGGTTGTTAATGATCGGCTGACCAAACTAGTAAAATATCCCTTACGAGGTTGATCATACGGGGGATGGCGTGGTATAAGTTGAGAAAAATTGTCCCAATCTTTGGTGACAGATAGTTTACAACACTCTATTTCTACCAGAATGAACCACATCTCTAGACCGAGATATGTGAAGGCAGGAACTGCTGACGTAATTAGGCTTGAGGGTATCGAAAACCCCGATTAAATTTCTTCAGTATTTGCGGCGAGTTGACGACATTATATGAGATATAATGTGAGCAGATGGACTTATACACTACGTATACTGAAAATGTAATAGAGGAAAATAAAAGAATTTACGGAACTTGAATTGTGCTTCGCTTAGACGGGCTCATCAGTTTGAAGATTCAGACGAACTGAAATGACCGATTGGGGTCAACATGATGGATAACGGAAGAAAATAGGAGAGACCCAATTGTGAAAAATCTTGGTTTCGGTTGGATTCGAACCAGGGACAGAAACAACACTCCCAGACGCAGCAAGCGCTCTACCAGCTGGGCTAGGAAGCCAAGTCGGAAGTTCATAAGTTTCACATATGGACCGAGCTACCCACCCAACCTACTGTCTCGTGTGGAGTCCACCAGGTGATCGCGATTTAGTGCGCACGTGCACTGAATTAACGGTTTCCAAGTATATGTAGTAAACAGGAGACACGAACTGAATATATGAATAACTGAGAGGCCCAGGGTATATTATATGGGAGTTACGGTAGGTCTCTGTCAAAATTAAACTATACCAATGCATGATAGGAAGGTTCAGAATTTAGCCGTCGAGCACGCAAACAAGCAAAAGTTGTACATAACCCCGTTGAGGCACATAACCCAATAAACATACAAACACGATCGCATACAACAAGCAAATGGAGAACAAGAGTTTGCAGTGGACAAATGGGTATGCGCTAGAACCTCGTTCACTAACAGTTTAATACGCCTTTCCTGAAGAGCAATCGTAACGTAGTCTCAACAGGCATCGAACTAGAGAACGCACTGAGGTTTGAGAACAAACCTTATGTTTCCCGCAATGTTTGGAAATATGAAAAGTAATTAGCTCTAGCCTAGTCTGGGACCAACGGCAGCAACCAGTAAACGAAAGGAGGTACAAGAGGGGCTACAGCCCACTCGGCCGCAGTCAAAAGCGCGCCAAGCGAAAAGTGCGTGGAACCTTCGAGTGCCTACAACAACGCTCGAAGAGGTTCGAGTTGAACGACCTTGAAGAATGAAATAGAAATAAATAAGTCGTTAAGAAAATGACAAGCATTCGCTGCGTGCAATTAGTTGCACGACTGAAGAATGTGGCACTAAGTCCGTATCAGGCCTCCCATTGCAGGCGTACACATAATCATGCGTACAGAACAGACAAGCGAGAAGACACGGTTGCAGCCGGGATCCTTACAGAAGCTACATGGTCGCTGGTCATCACAAGTTCTTAGGACCCGATGTACAATGTGAGCTAATATTTTTGGGAAGAATTTTACACATCGTACAGCAGGGAGACCAAGATTACATCCAGGTCACGACACTGAGGATTGACCGCCCGGTAGCATTCCTCATGCAGTTCACGCTGGAATCCACCAAATTTATTGCTAAACAATGAGGTTTTGTTACTACTAAGCAGTTTGGAAGATTTGATAGTTCGAAGCGACTATTTCGGCCATAGGACTGGATGTGATGTACCTCAGTAACACGTGTTTAGTGCGTACGTGCACTAAATTAACGCTTTATCAGGTATACGCGGAAATACCAGACGCGAAATAAAAATACAGATAATTGTGGAGACCGAAAATATATTATGCGATAATTACAAGTGGTCTCGATCAGCGCTAAACGACACCGATACGCGGAATAGCTAGGGAGGATAAGGATCCGACAGCCGAACGCCCGAGCAAGCCGGAAAGTGTGTATGGCGCGAATGGCGCACAAAGGCCGACAAGCATGCAAACAAACAAACGCGATCGCATGCATCAGGCAGACAGCAGGCAAAGATCCTTAAGGTCCTATGTACAATGTGAGCTAAGATTTTAGGAAGGATTTTACACATCGTACAGCAAGCAGACCGGGGGTATCTCCAGGTCACTACACGTGTACATGATATTCACTTTCATCTAACTCCCACTCCCCAGACAACATTGTGGACCAGCAGTTCATTAGCAAGGTTTCTGGAGGCGAGAAAATCGAATCTCATACCCAAGCCGAAGTTGGAATCTTACTACAGTCAAGTGTCTAGCAAGGTGTGCTCGATTGGATCTTGGTGAACAGTTTTTCGCACTGTAAAATTTGGCACTTCGTTCAAGGTCTGTCAGTGCAGACCAAAGTTACGTTATTTATTCGTCATGTCTGCATATCCTCCAATAGACAATAGCTTAAATGTTGTAAGAGTGTTTTCTACGACTCATTCTTAGCTCTTCTTCGACAAGCTAAGCGAATGAATACCATTATGCTTGTTGTCGGTATTACCGCATCATCTGGTCGTCTTACTCCAAAAGAGAAACAGTCGAGTGGTATATTCATCGTCTGGGCGTGACACAGTGTTAACATTGGTTGGTTATTGCAGTTGCGCACTTCTCGTGGACGCTGTTTACCGGGTTCAACGTTTAAAGATAAAGGACTTCATTACGTCACACAGGGGCTGCCTTAAAAAGCCACACGATGCCGTGATTTTTACTTATTTTGCTTTATGCTTCCTCATAGTGTGGTGGACTGTCAGACAGGTGGTACGAGCATTTCAACTCTCGGTGGAATACCTCAACACAGGGGGAGGTGCGCTCAAAAACCCACCGCGAGTGGATGGAGGACGGCGTGGGCGACCGGATGAGTCATCGCTCGACCGGATCGGACCAACGGGCTAGACATGGCGGCCGAAATAGAATGGATGACCAAATTGAAGGCCTGATTATACCAACACTCGCAGGAATATCTCGGCACGATGGTGGAGTACGATCAAAGCCCACAGTAGATGGAAGGAGGATAGCACGGGCGACCGAACAAGCCATCGCTCGAAGAAATCGGATCAACGGACGAAGGTTGGCAAGCAGAAAATCTCCAGATAGAAGGCGTAAATCACACACCTAAACCGGGTAGAAGTGCACACGACGTGTGAGCGGAAACCTGGGGGTGTTGCGGACTGGAATTGCGATTCAAAATCGCCAGCACACGTGTGGCGTGAGAACTAGCGAGTCGGACAATAAAGATTGTGCTTTATTGAACGCCTTTTTGCTACAATAGGTCGTGCGCTCCTAACTGTTCAGTTGTCGGTTGAAAACTGAGATCGTAAGAAACATCTTTTCATCAGCATTGACAGTCAAATTCCCTAGGTCACAATAATGTGGTGATTCAAACGAATAGTGGTCAGGGGTTTCAACAACCTGTTATAATTTAAAACACTGCGTTCCCTTGATCCAGTTCACCAGTAACGATAGAAGACATACGTCGCGAGATGTTAACATTTCGCGACGTATGTCTTCAATCGTTACTGGTGAACCTGTTATAAAGAAGTTTGTTTCAGAGAAGTACTGTAACGGCGGTAGAAGTTGGTTTCTTGGTTGAATTTGTGAACAGTCATCTGCTGCTCCCTTCAAATGCGAATATTGTAATGATAGATGTGGACTGAAACAGAAACTGCGTAAATTCTGCAAAGGATCGAGAGGACTAATTGCTCGGGTGAGCTGAAATGATGGGGAAGACATTTTTGCCGGGAAATAATCCACCGTTTTGTTCTCATAGGTTTCGCTGGCCGTCATCAGGGTGCTAATGGTTTACCGTGGTAATTTGTTAGAAAGAATGTACACTTTATTGGTCAGTTCAGTAAGCCCCAGTCGGTTCGTCCAGTTATGGCAGATGGAGATATTGTGTTCATCTATCTCACTTCCGATGATCATCTGCTCAAAGTCGAAGTGGCCTTTGAGCTTAAGTCACTGAAACGTAAAAATGTTCCAGGACGCAATCTTTTTTCTCCAGTTCTTTTCATTTCGGCGACTGAAAGAGGGCCTCGTAAGTGGGGCTTGTCAGCAGTAAGCCCTGTCTCAAAACGGGTGCCAGTACATCGCGTGTTATTTGTGGTGGTGTTAGCCCTGTTTCCATTGCATGCAAGGCACTCTCAGATCTCACAGTATGGCAGTTCCTAAAACATGGAGAGAACCAACTAAGAGAACAGCAAGTAGGTTTTCCATTTAGCCGCTAGTGGATTGATCATATTTTCAACTTCCGTCGAACGCTGAAGAATCCGCACCTATTTCCTTCAGCAAACAGTCCCAGTATTCTGTTACTTACAAACGAAGTATAGTCTAGTTACCAAGCTTGTTCTCCGAGGCTGCTTGATAAGGAATTCTCCACGAACTTTGATGAGATAGTTGTATATCCATTATGAACGTGTTTATGGACACCTATCCCTACCATTTCTTCACTCCAACTAGGTGTCTGATTTTCCTCTTCCCCTTCATCTGAATTGTAAACAATATTATGGAAGGAATACTGAGAGGTATCAAGGATCGCACAGTTGAGTTTCGCTCAGGTAATATACTGCCCAAAATCGAACATGTGGACGACGTTGTATTTATTTCATCCGCATACAAGATACGGATCATGTTGAACGAGTCGAATGGTGTAACTGATCAACACTTTATCCTTTCAAGGTTTAAAAGTAAACGACAGAATTGATCAGCATAAGTCCGTACAGTGTACGTGGTAGTATTTTGCATCATTTTTGCAAGCACACAATGCAAGTAACGGACTATATAGCAATATCAAACTGCTCGCCAATAGATCAAAGAATAAAATAACGCACGCACAGATACTAGTTCGCATTAGAGTTCGCTGTGGCAGAACCGATAATCAATTCATATTGCTTACAGAAGGTGGGGTGCATCTTTTGAATAGGAAGGGCCTCCGCGTAGTGTAACAACTGATTGTTGCTAGTCGCGTAAGTGATTCGAGATGCTTCGATAGCGTTCACCAGTGATACGTATTCAGTCGACGAATTTGGTAGTCGGTTTTGCGCTAATTGCCTAATCGACGTGATACTTTGACTAGGCAGGCGTTAAACGCACTCCGGAATATGTTCGATCATTCGAAGCCGCCATTGTCATTCCGTTCAGTCGATGCGGGTGACCAGGCACCAGCATCCGAACTGTTATGGTTTGTAGTGGCAATGTATTTTTAACCGGAAGCGTTACGATCCGGGTTGTGGTGAAGATCGTGACACGTAAGGCTGAGTAGTAAGTGAGTTGTAAGACGCAACTTAGCTTTCTTATAAGCACATTGTTTACGTCATCGCCTCTGAAATGCTGCCGCAGATAAACTTTCATGTTAAACACATTGAGGTGTACCTCACTGATTAAACGAAAATTCCATTACTTTATAAAGCTATCAGAGTAGTCTTTATCTTTGAAATTGTTCAACAGCAATACACACTTCGACTCTAGATTATCCGGATTACGTTGTTTACACGCTCTGTGGAATAGACTGGAATGCGACGTAAACCGTAAGTTCACTTCTCTTCTGGTATCACTTTAATATCATCCACGTGGCGACAATCTACTTTCTTGCTTGCAATGCCAGACTGTTACTACTGTTCCAGATGTAAAACAAAGATTGCAGTCAGATAAGTTAGAACCAGAGTGCGTATTGTTATTGATGTGAACCAAAACAAATTGTATATTTATTGTATATTTATTCCTAACGCACTGTGGTAAAGTATCTTTCCGAATTTCAATCGGGAAAGGCAAACTAATGCGACTGTTATCGGTGAACGCACAAATACGATTAATTGTCTTATGCACAGGGAAATCCGTGAACAGTGATTAAACGTCTACGGAGCGCAACAACCCATTTGAAAATTTGGCGCGAACTGGTTCAAATACTGCTGCGTTTTCACCCAAGTTCCCTTACGAATTGCAGGTGTTTCTTCCTATTAGCACACCAGCCATTAATCGGAGTCATGATAAACCTATGAGGTATATCAGTTAGTTTGGTTTTAAACCGGCCTAGGTTGCTAGCAGTTGTTGACTGGAGATAAGATAATTCATCAGTTTGTTTCTGAAAGTAAGATTCAGTGTCTTATGGAATGATAATATATAATCAAGATCCATAGCTACTACTTCGAACTACAAAGGACGCAGTCATACTCAAGAACCTCATTTCAATGCATACTTGCTAGGATTTAGCGGAATTGGTGCTCCACAAAGCTTTTTATATTATTTCTACAAGCGGTTGATATCAGTCCTGTTCTCATTGTCTTACCAAATAGACCTTGCTTCCGGGAACCTTACTCTCTGTTGGGATTAGTAACTTTTCTTAATCCACTGATTTACTACTCACCCTACCCTCTACGTGTTTTTTTTATAGGAACTATTCACGTTATCATAAATTTGATACTGGTGAGTCAATAAATGCATGTACAATACTTGAACCCAGCACTATTTCTATTCTAGTCGTTTCGATCAGATTTCTGAAGGGAACAAACTAGTTCAAATTTTTAGACCGGTGTTTGCAATTTTCCCCACGTGACTGTAAATCAGTTAGAATATCAGCACCAGCTATCGACTCATTAATGTTGGTGAACGCGACAGTGATGACTAGGATGATGATAACTGACCTCTCCGTCATTTAGATTGTTTCATGTGGGTTCATTTTGTGAAAAATGACACGGTCAACTAGCAATCGAAACAGATAAGCAAAACAGACAGTATATGCTGGTTGAGTTATTTACTGTGTCTATCGATAGAACGTTTGTCGCACCACCGCCACCGACGGTTGAAAGAATTCACATAACGTTCAGATGAGAAAGCGGTCATGAGTTATGAAAGCGATGACTGTAACGCTGAACAAGATTAGGATGGCGCTTAGTAAGTTAGTAATGATGCCGCAGTCTAGTAATTGACTCTATACACCTCGATAGTGGTGATACTTTATGGTGATACTTTACGTACCGCTTTACCATCACTTGTAACTAATTAGTCCGGTTGCAGGGTGTATACACTTCGTCCTTGACTGTTCGAGTTCAAACACTTGGTCTCTGTTTATCACACATCCTCTTTTCTATTTCTTTCATTTTCAAACCAAGGGTTGCCTTTTTCTCATAGCAGGTAGGAATTATTATCAATTTGTGGGAATGTTGCCATAACTTGTTTGGATTACCAGGGAAGTAGTGACAACTATTAAAGCCGGACGGTGAAAGCTATGAGACAGCTGTCTTGCAGCTGATGATGGTGAAGAGACTGGAGAGGAATGACGAAAGGATGTGGAGAAAAAAGACACATTTACACTCAGCTGGAATTGTGTGTAATCCAGTCGGTCACCAACCCATGTGATTTTCCATTTGTGTCCGTATGATTTTGCTAGATCAGGATAGACGGAATCCTAATTGCACCAATTCGAGGTTGCCTACCTGACAGAGGGGTTAACTTGCAAGTATATAGAAAAATAGCTCGGACTATCGAAAGAAAACAGCAATGGACGGAATTTTGTGGAAGTGCAGAAATAATTGATTTTAATTCACAATAAGCTCAAGGATATCAGTCAAGTAAAAGCGAGAAAAATTGGGCACTTCAACAGTTGGGTTATCGAAATATGAACACACATCTATGGATATAATGCATTTTCCATGGCTGCTGTAGAAGGAGTAGGACCGACGTAACTAACTGCGTGCACAAATCCACAGTATTGACAGTTTTCCTAGTTAGTACTGCTTAATTGTGATTTTCTTTAAATAGCATCTTTCTTAGAGAATACTTTTTTTCCCTTTGTGCGTAAAGCTTATTATTTCTTCGACACTGACTTGGCTTGTGTTGAACAGCCGCTCCTACCACCGTCCATATTACGAAGACAGAAGCATTGGATGCATGCAGTTAGTCGCTTGCCTAAAAAAACAACATTGAGTTCGTATTCTTGCCTCGTCGTCCTCAGGAACAGCAATACATCAGTGGCTGGCAGGCACGAGGACAAACACTAACTTAGAAGTCTAGGCGAATAGAAAGCAAAGACCATGTATTACCTTCAAAAGTTCAACAGCAGCATGCCTACACCATTCAAACGAACAATCAGCTTACCAGGAAAAATTAAGTAGTATTTGCAGTAAGCTCCTACAGCCCTTACTGCCTCTCTTCATTACTGTCATTCACTTTACAGACAACTCAGTAAAACAGCAGTAGCAATGACGCTGCTGTGCTCGAGTAGTTGTCACCTCTCTCCAACCAAAAACCCTGTGATTCACGAGAGTCCTAACCTTGGAGCCGAACGCGAACCATACTGATTAGCCTACAGGTATTTGCTTTCCGCTCCGAATGCACCCGTCTTACGTCTCATGCAAGTCCCAAAGCTTAAAGTGATGGTTTTGATGATAGCTTGATGACAACTTGGTTGGATGTGACCAATGTGTATAGGATAGTGGTTATTCGGAAATTGCTACTAATCCGCTTAATTGGCCCATAAATTACAAGTTGCTGCCTCTGGAATTTAATCATGTTAACCGTCCACGAGGTCATGGTTTTTAAGCGGGGATTGATTTTTGTGTACGCATTCTACTACGTTCGGCATAACTCTCCAGTATAGCCCACATATTCTGGTGACATGTTGGATTTTATTTCCATCCTCCATGTATCATTCATTTTCACTCCTAACGCCCATATTGTGGTGGGTTGTCAGGCCGGAGGTGCGAGTATTCAAACACTCGGCGGAATACCTCAACGCGGGGGAGGCACGTCCACAAGCCCTCAACGATCGGTTGGCGGAGAACAGGGACGACCGGATGAGACATGACACGCAAAATAGGGTAGACGACCCGATCGGAGGCGCGTTTATTCCAACACTTACCGGAATATCTCAACGCGGCCGTGGAATACGGTTAAACCCCATAGTGGATAGATAGAGGATAACACGAGCGACCGGACGAGCCGTCGTTCAACGAAATCGGACAAGCGAACGTAGAATGGCAGGCGGAAAACCCCCCGATAGAAGGCGCCGATCACACACGTAAACCGGGTAGAAGTGCACATGACGTGTGAGCGGAAACCGGGGTAGTGTTGTGAATCGGGGTCAAAACGCGAGGGCGCACTCAGCATGATAACTAGCGCGTTGGACAATAAAGATTGTGCTTTATTGGACGCCTTTTTCGCTAAAATATGTCCACTAAGAAGGTACTGTGACTCGGACGCTGCTCACCGCATCACTGACGTGGACCATCTTGGAAGATAACAGGCGTATGAAAATAAATACAAATTGATAAAACAGGATTAAACTAAAGAAATAGAAATGATATGAATGTAGGCACGCTATTGACTGCGACATTGCCCTCTCGGATAGAGTTTCCAGTCAGTGGTCTGCGTGATCACGAGAGTTCAAATCGGGTAGACGACACCTCCCCGATTTTGTTCACTGGGCCTTCATACCTCTTGACCGTATCATTACTTGACAATCACGTGGTTTTACCTAACTTTTATCATACAACACCCATTGTAGTAAATGCTCAACTGGCATAGACACTACGTGACCCAATGGATTGACTGTTAGATGGAACCTCCCAATAGACAAGTGTTGTTTGAGTTCTTGTATTCGTTTTTCTCGGTGAGGTGTGTTTGAACTCAGTAGTGTGTTTATTATGTGTGAAATTGTCGGGGAAGAACCCAATCTCCCGAAGTGTCCTCGCAGTGGCCTAACTCAATATTGACCGTGGTGACCTTCATAGTCGGCACTTCACCCGTCACGTGCGTACTCAACCCTTGTGCCAAATTCTGACGCACCGCCCACACGCATCCCCTTTAATTGGGGCATCATTGTACTGTCTGGATCTTTGTCTGGTCCACTTCTGTCCCTGTTTTCTCATTGGTCACAAACCCTTTAGATGTGGTCTAGTTTGTGACCGTGTGGTCTTCGGATTGAGTGACATAAAGTGGCTCTGTCCGGAGGCCTGTCTTTTCTCTGTGTTCATCCGTTAGCATTGGGTGGTTGAGTTGGCCTGGAAGATTCGTATTAATCTCGAATATTTCATAGTTCGTTGTTCAGAACCGTTGAACGTCCTTCCGTTCCACTGACCGTTATTCCGTTGTCAGTTTACACGCTCGTAGGCCGTACACCAAGTACAACAAAAAGCCTTTTCGTGGTTGATATAAGCGTAGAGGCTTTAAAAAGTATTTGTAAAAAATATTCGGAGCCTCGTTCTTTGCTTGAGCATTCTTCATTTAATTTTAGTTGGTGTGCGTGAAGCATCCACCGCTGGGAGCTAATTTTTTCTTAGTAGGCGACATTTCGTCTTCTGTAGTGAATCAGATCAGGTGACCACTTCGGTTGACTATTAAGTAGGCTCCAGCCAATGCTTTTGAATTCGAATGAAAGAACGGTTGATTGTACGAATTTCTCGTTGCACTACTTGTGTACACCTCTTCGTTTGGGAGGTAAATGTGTAGTATCTTGTAGTGTACGCAACCTGTCCTTGCTGTTACGATGCAACTTTAAGTTTGAGGAGTTCGCTTCATCCAATGGTTCACTTGGTTCAGTTTACTTGGATGGTAGTCACTGTTTTGTTTTTGTTGTAACCATTTGGGTATACCCATGACTTGTCTGTCGGACCCATAGCTGAACGACTTACTACAAAACATATATGGTTTTATTGGGTTAACAATATTGAACGAGGTGGTTAAGAGAAACCGTTTTCTAGTCCCAGTCATAAGTGTTTACATTTGTTTGAACTAACTAATTGTGTGTGCTCCATGGTGGTATCACATGACATTTTACGTTTCACAAGTAAAGCACTAGGGCATTTGCTGCATCAGACAGTAAAATCTGTCCGTATCTAATAGCGGACCTTACAGGAGCAACTAAGTACTTCTCCCGGGTCTAGTTGAGCATGCAGAACTCCATTTAAAACATATCGAATTAGAGACATGAATTGTGTCAGTTCATCCTTAGGTGCACGTTTATAACGCATCATTAAGTTAAACTGATATAAGACAGAAATCTACAAGATACTCAAGGGAGGTCCCACTGCAGCATGGAGAAATCTTTAACGATCTAGAAATCAGTAGGTGGGATACCACCCGTACATTGAGAAGGCGAACGATTGGGTGATTTTAAGTGAAAAAAGAGTAGTGAAGGTTCGGGGATTTAGGTTATTACAAAATTGAATATCACCCACATTCTATCGCAGCATTTGCATTCAGGTAAGCCTTTCGGCAAGCCCACTTCAAAAGGAAGCATTAGACTAAAGTTTCTCTCTTACTAGTGCTCATCAGCAGAGTATATGCTTGTCCGGATCGGAGTTTGTATTCTGACTTTCGAAGTGGGCTAGCCGAAAGGCTTATCTGAACACAAAGGCTTCGATCGAGTGTGACTCATGTTCAGTTTTGAAATAACCTAAATCCTCGAACCTCTACTACTGATTCAAACCATGCTGAGTTGGTTTAGTGAAGACAGTAACTTCAACCTAACTGAGAAGTCGTGATCACGGGGCTATCGATTGGATGGAACAAAGCAATTCTGTTCATCCTTCTTTCAAAATGATCGCGTAGGCTGAAAACTATTCATACAGGGTTGTGGGTGAGCGTTTGGATTTGACTATTCGGTCGTGCCTATTGTGAGGTGGCTGGCGTTGTGGTTAACACGTTAGTCTTACAAGCACGAGGGTTAGATTACTGATGAGCTCTAACAGGAGTGAAACTCGAATCTAGTGCTTCCTGTCGAAGTGGGCTAGCCGAAGGGCTTATCTGAATGCAAAGGCTGTGATGGAGTGTGGGTCGTGTTCAGTTTTAAAATGAAGAAAGACTTGAGACGTCTAATGTACAAATATAACCGTCGAACTACTGATACTTGTCTGGCTAGTAATGTCGCTACTGATGAACTCGCAGAAACAAGATAGTCACCACGATCAAGTGTCATTCAAACGGTCACGGAGTCGAACCTGGTTGCTCCGATTATCCCTGCGTAGATTTGAGTAGCCTGATCATTTTAAGCTCACAGATGAACTTGCATGTACAATAACGGTGGACACTGTAATACGAACGTTGAAAACTCCATTTCACACGAAGTAAACCGGATTTCACAAATGCCGACTACTTCGTTACATTCTCATTATTGCTCACTTTATACCGATCCATAATTGATGGGCTATAATCATGTAGCAGAACAGTACATACTTACATTCTGAGTTGGGTTGGACAAGTACTTTACGTTGAAGGATGCAGTGCTTCCTCCTCATTGTGAGGATCATTCGTGACCCAGACCGAGTTGTTCGTTTCGTCTAGGAAATGGTTTTTTTTCCTGTTCTCATATTCTCACCTTGGTCACACGTTTGAAACTGACGAGTTCGGGAAATGAATTCAATTCATAATTTGTATCCACTGGCTGTCCAATTTAAATTTCACAAAGGAAGTCATTCAATTCCAAATTCTCGTTGCAAACGTTTCATGAAGTTACCGAATGATACGTTCAATTTGTATCGGTATGATTCTCCTGGATACTAAGCTGAATGCACTTTATGTGACTCGGCCGTCGTAAGATGAGAATGGGATAGTCATGCTCAATAGCAGTATAGCAATCGAGCTTACAAGACGAATATGTGAAATGTCTGTGATCGACTTTTCTCTTCCAATCCAACATTCCGTATTAACACATATCCACATTCTTCCCGCATACAGGGTTTGCAAATCATCTGGTCGGCTCAGTTGCCTGAGTGTCCCGTACGTATGGCGATGCCGCCTATTACAATTGAATCAACGTATGAAAGTCTTCCCCGTATAGGCCGGAACACTCCACCCGGTCTGATTGCGCTGTTGACTGCAAGCGGAAAGTTGTCACTTTCCTATCTTGGCACAAACCCTGACGCAGCAATTGTTCGCGCGCCGGTCGAAACTGCACAACTTGACTCACATGAGAAAGAGAAGCAACAAAAATTGCATAAAGAACTGTCGGAATTACAGCTTAAAATTGAAACTCTTTCCGAAAACGGATTGTCTATATTGCAAAAAAGTGACTCACTCACTCCATCAGTAGACAGTCAATCCAATTTTATTTGTATTCAAACAAAGCTGCAAACTGCTGTACACCCAGTAATGGATAGTCAGACAAATCACTCTCTCGAAGTGAGTTTATTATTTCCAAAAAATTCGCAAGCTTCCGAATTTCTGCCTATCACTTTGAATGTGTCCGCCTGTGCTCCTATCCGAATCAGTCCCAACCATTGGCAACTTGTTCCTACCGATCTACATAGATTAAAAACTCTTTCACACAGTCCAGATAATAAACTGTCCTTCACACTTTCAGTTGATTTTGACACCACACATCCCCTCATGTCAATTCCACCACCCGATTTCACTATTCGGCTAGTCACGAGTTATGTCACCGGGAGTACGGATAGTTCAAAAATGACTCAATTTATTGAGACTAGCGTTCGTATTCCGTTAAGTTGGATTTTTTCCGGCTTTATTTGCCGAAAGCGTGATATGGCTGGTCTGTTCAAACTGAATTTTGTTTTGTCTCATGTTTATATTCCTAAAATGGTGCGTTTAAAACATCTCCTACCGACAGTGTGGCCTGCGAATCACACCGAGTCGACTTTGTGTTTAAAACTGCGGCTTCCTGACCAGACAGACCGGCAAAATCAACCGCCAAGTAGTCACATTTATGTGTCCCAAAATTATGAAAAACATCATCTTTGCCTGCAAAGCTCTTCAGCGGAGCTATTCTGGCCTGTGTTACAAGAACTGTACGCGAGACTGGTGAAACTGGTCACCGCACAAAATCTGACTCACTTAACTGAACCGCTGCTTTTACTCTCATCAACGGAATCGATTGACACTGTTGATCAGTCTTCCAGCCCGGCAGGATCAGTGAATCAGTTGTCTCTTTTTTTTGATTACTTGCTCCAACAGTTGGAGAATCATTTGGAATCCCGTATAGCCCTTGCTACCAGAGCAGCAGCGAATGCCGTGCAGTCAAGACATTTACGAGCGATTCAGCGTCATGTGTTGAATCGGATCCGAGAGAATGTGCCTGTGCCGTTGAACGGTTTCGATTCTCTACTTGAAGCCAGTCTCCACAGTTTGATCCGTGGATGCGATTTGGCTATGTATGATATCCATCAACAGTTGATCACTGGTGCTTCCGTCATATCTCTGGTAACCCTGTTGAGTTTTATTAGTATAAACTGTTCAAAAGGTGTCTGTAACAGACCTGTTGCTCTAGCTGATATTGGATACGGTTTGTTTTGGCCAGGTCAGCTGTTCAGCATCATAGAAGCTACTGAACATGTGGAAATTAATCGCGGAAGTAATGCATTTCCGGACTCTGGACCAAATAACTCGGACATGGAAGAGGGCCCGATAGAAGGTCACCAAGTCGGACTGGAGGAGTGTCTGGAATTGGTGATTTCACGTATTTGGAACACTCTTGATTTGAACGAAACGGATAAATTCCAAATGCCAACGATAACTTATTCAACCGCCAACATCCCCGACGTCCGTGACCTTGTACAGCATCTAAAACAGCTCTGTGGTAAACTACCCCTGATCAACGTCAAATATTTGACCAATTTGTTTCCTCAGCCCAATACCGCTCAGTTATTGAGAAAGCACTTGCCTGAACCTAAAGGTCAAAGGGGTTCAGTTTCATGAATGAGTTATGAATGTTTATTCTTGTATGACGTACTCGAATGGCTTTTTGATTGCCTCTTTTTTACTGTTCTGTGTTTTGTACTCCATTTTAAATACGTTCAGTTTCACTTCAGGTTACGTTTTGTTTGGTGGGTTACGAAGCCACACACAGTAGCTGAAAAGTTTGGGTTCTGTGGTTCCCAGTAGAAGTTGACGTAGTCTGTCAGTATCAGAGTAAGTTGTCTAACGGTAATGCCGCATGTATGCCGTCTCTTTCTAACATTTCTTAATCCTCTCGTACTACTAACATTAAAAGCTGGAGTGTACTGATACAAGTACGTTATTGGCAGATTAATTGGGGCGAACGCATATGCTAGTCCTGATTGAATCATTTCTTTGTAGCCTTCTCTTGTTGGAAAGTTGGGAATTTGCATTACTGCAATTAATACATTCCTCATAGGTTCTCACAATTTCGAGATCTTGATTAACTTCTTGGTTAACTGTTCAGTTTGATAGGACTTACTAGACTACATAACTGTGCTCAAAGTATACCCTACGAACTCCAGCCTGTGAGTCATGAGTGAGCTAACCTCTAATTCACTGACTTCAACTGCAGACATTTACGAGTCGTTACTTTACCCAACTGTATCATTAAACTTGAAATTTTGTAAGTTAAATGACGACTGCTTTGCCTATGTACACATGGATCAATACTAAATAGGTGGGGGGGGGAATGCATAAAAAAATGTCTATATCACTGATAGTAGTGACCGTAAACATATGAAACAATCAAACCGTGAGGAGCATAGTTCTGACATAAGCACTCACGTAAGAAGCAAGTGAACTTGCACAGACAATGATTTGGCTACGCTAGTATTAGAGGTCGTGGACCACCCGTCTAATTTTCCCAGATGACCACGTAGCGTTGGGACCCTGAGCACTATTACGAATGTTCGCATCGAGTCTACGTTTAAAGTCGTCTATTGATAACACTATCACGACAAATTCAAGTAGAGTGTTTTCAACCGAAAGTATCCCATTACTAAAAGGACTTTGTTCGTATTTCAAATGGCATTTGCTATTGCTGCTTCAGTTGACGTAACCATCTGTAAATAAAAATAAACTTGCTACTGGCGTATCGTTAGTATATGGGGAAGTGACCTGGGATGAACAATCTTTCCGAGTATGGAAGTAAATGTGACCTTAAAGCACGCTGTACTATCTTAATCAACTGGACACAATAACGGTCGGCAAGTGAGGGTGTGCCATTGGGTTGAACATCACCGACAGTCTTTTTAACTGACAGCGTATTGGTCTTCTCCGTTATCGAAGCACAAGTAGGATAGAGGCTGCTATCTTATAAAAAAAGATCGTTGTTTAGTCGGACTGTGATACCTAACATTCAGCAGTACTCAGTACGTGATGAGAGATGGCTGTAAATCACTTCACACGGAGAGGATTTGAACGGAAACTGATGCAGTGTCCCAGCGATACAATATGAAAACCATTTTGAATCTTTTCCCTATCAATGTTGCTATTCCTCAGTTACCACCGACCCTTGTAATAAACATCCACTTACTGAAGTGTTCAATGAGTCAAAAGTGAAGGGCCACCTTTACCATTTCGGTAAAATTGCAAGTGTCGCGAATGACACAGTAGCTAACAATCATACATATGTTGGCACCGGTACTCTGATCTAACTGAACAGAGACAATCATCATCATCATCATAACAGCCATGAGCCTGACCAAAAGGTACTGTGGCTCGGGCCGCCGCTCACCTCAAAAGTGACGTGGAATATCCTAGAA
>LUCH01003610.1:62016-74267 GCA_013368495.1 Paragonimus heterotremus | reverse complement strand
ACGGGAAATCAATGTGATATCAGAAGCAGTGTCTAATTGCAAACGGGTAGACACGCCATTAATGGAAGTTTATCTCTGAGTTGCGACACGATAACGGGTGTTGAACAGAAACTCACGTACAGCTCAGCGGCAGGGTAAGTCGTTTTGACAGACTTTCCGAACTTTCTTGAGAAAATTTCGGCCATGGGACCTCCCTTGAAAGGAAGGCTAATTAATGCAATTTTTTAATCACAAATGGTTACTTAAGTTTCGACTGTACCACCCTCATCGTCTTCTGAAGGAAACGCATTGGGTAATCATTCTGCAGTAGCATTTCTCGTTGAAAATCTAGCTTAATTTGTAAAGTGTTGGGGGAGCAGGTCTTTAGCGCACTACCCGTCAGACATCTTATGAAATTTCGCTTAGACCCAGCAAAACGAAACTGTTAAAATGAGTGTAGTGGCCACTGCAAGTCTGTCTCTTGCACACACTTCCTGGGACTGGACCATCTTCTCTACTTACTGCGCCAGTATCCAAACAATTTTTTTGAACATTGTAGTGTGACTCCTTGGTGAGTTTACCACTGTTGTGGACTGAGTTGAAGGCTGCCATAATTCTGTCTATGTTAAAATCCTGGTGTAATACGGCACAGGAGAAATTAACGAATAACGAGTGCCGTAACACTGAGACTGTTCGTCCAAACCTAATATAGTCTCTTCAACGTGATGCTTTGAATGGCCTCCTGTTGGATCTTCTATTGTGTTAAGGTTTGGAAAAGCGGTGAATCGAGTAGGTTCTCACCACTGAAACCTACGGTATTCTGAAGAGAGTTTCACTTAAAAACTGTTTGTAGGAGTAGCAATAGCTCGCCCAGCATGTTAAGACGGGGTCACATAACAAGACTGAACTCAAAACGCATCCGACTGCCAGCCCACTCTTGCTGCCTTAGACTGTTTCTCGCTTATACAACGTTCCTCCCGTTTTTATTATGAGTGATTTCAAAACACCTAGACTCAATTGATTAACCACTTATCGTGGGGATTCTGATCACAAATTTTCGGAATCCCTGGCGATGTTGATTCGTGAGGACACACGTTGAAGCGACCTTTTAGAATGGCACAACTTTTGCTGGTAAATTGTTGTACAATTTGACGCTTCCTGATGAAGTATGTTCGTTTAGCCAAATTGTATGCTCTACTTCCGCTGGCGTAGAACATCTTCACCCTTCCTTCCCGCGCGCTACATACAGGATGCATACTGCCTGTACACTTTATTGTTTCCCGGTCGTGGTAATATAGAGAGTACTGTCTGTTGAATTATTGTCATTGGGTAACTCATCGAATGTGGAGTGAGACTTTGTGGGAGAGTTCCCACAACGTCAAACAACTTACAGTGCACCGCCTAGGTCACCCAACCTCCTGACTTAATCTGGATATCACGAACGAAACCCATGCGGTGCATACAGTGTGTAGATGTCCTCTTGATCGTACACCTGTAATTGATACATTTTTGCCCATGTTTACACTGACGACCACGTCGATACATCGTATTTGGTACACTGCTATCCATATATATATATATATATATATATATATATATATATTGGCGTTGTTACTTTTGACTATAAGCAACATTCGCGCCAATAAGTAGTCACGAAGCACCGCTGAGACGAAGTAACCGTTTGGTACTGGTTTTTATTTTGATCTATTAACGGCTTCAAATGGCTGTAACAAATACTTCAATCTGGAATTTTCAAGAAATGACGTGCTGAAGTCTTTCCTAGCTGCACTCAGCCCCTTGTCTAAGTCGATGAACTCAACCAATCTTTCTTTTAAAAATTTCTTTTCACGAAGCTGATAGGGCATCTGTTCTTCGCAAACTGTGAAAGTCCCCCTCTTATTACCCCTTTCGCATAAAACGCGCCGCCTTCTTGACGTAGGTTCAGGATGACTCTTTGAACAGAAACCAACGGGTAGGCCGGAGGATCTAAAAGTTGATTGCACTGTAAAACAACAGGTGCAAACAGTAGACACATCATACTAATACAGATAAAACTTTTACCCGTAACCCCACAAAAATGGGAGCTTTCTGTTCGGGTACGTGCGTCATCAGGGGAGAAAAATAGGCCTCCAGCTTTTTCTGTGTGACTATTAGACGGGAGAATCTCTTCTAGCCCCAAGTTGTTGCCAGGGTGTTCAGGGAGTGTTATCCCGTGGTTTATAATGTGATTGTACCATACCGGCATTTGATTCTCCCGAGGCGAAACTTTTCACAGCCACACTTGGTCATCGATTTCCCAGTGTTAAAGGTTTAGTATCCTTTCTCCTGATGCTTAAGATTGAAATGAAGTGAATAACGGCAGGATGTATAGAAATTGCAGAATGATGCCGAATATGGTATGATAACGCCGAACGAATGTTGACGAATTTTGTGTAAATGTACAGGAGGTGTTTGACAGGTGAGAGACAAGACAACTTAGTCACGTCCATTAAAACTTCACATGTGCTGACAAACTGCAAGACAATCTGAAAAGTTTGCACCAACTGGGTTTTATCAAGGCTTGTCCCGTGAAGGAAAGACGTCTGGAGATAAAGGTCAGACTAACAGGATGACGGGGACTTCAAGCCGCCCAATTGATGGTCATTACGAGGTAGCCTGTCATTGGAATTTTAGATTCTTCCTGCCAATTAACAACAGGTCCTTCTCTATGAAACGTCTGCACATGATACGACAGTGCTTATGAGGTATAACGATTTGGCACAGCACTATTCCAATGAGCGAGTACATCAGGCCAGTCCATGCCGAGTTGGCTTCTGAGGACGGGGCAGCTAGCCGTCGATGGCATTTACATTACCATCCCGTCAAGCCATGGAATTTGCGAGCTTTCTCCGATCGCGCGGCATTGCATGCAAACGGAACTTTAAATGACCAAGTGCTGTCGGGGCCAGATATAAAAACTTCTTAATCGGCGGGCTGTTATGAGTTCGGCAACAGAAGACTGTGATTGTGACGTACAGTAAAGCAACGTTCCTATAAGTTTGCCTACTGGAGGAAGACTGGGATACACTAAGACTTCCTCGGTGGTCGACCGCTGAGATGCTAGAATACCGTGTGCGTTCATCTGTTCTGTGATGATTCGTCTCCAACTACTGTTGAGTTTGTTTTGAGAAGAACCAGACGAGGATATGTACCAGTGATAAACACTAATAAAAGCGAAATTCGAATTTAGTACCTTATTTCGGTGTGGGTTGACTGAAAGTCTTGCCTGTGTGCGAATGCTGCGATCAGGTGGGAGTGGTGTTCATTCTGAAAACACTTGAATCCCCGAATTTCTAATAAGGGTATCTTATGCATAGATGGACGACTGCAGTAATCTTATTTACCCTACAGGGTGAATCACTCGATCATTCTAACTGCGAAGCACTTTGTAACTTGGTTAGTCACGCGTAAGTATCACGACACCAAGGGTCATTTGAAACTAAGCGATGTTCTGTCGGTCATGCGACAACGACACTGGTTAATAATAACCAATAAGATGATCCAAGTTGTTCTGTGTGACTATTGTCAATGCCGCAAATGATTTTTCAAACCGTACTAGCATGCCGTGGCTGAACTCCTCGTTGATAGAAGTGAGATAAATGTTTACCCATCCACCAACACAGGAGTTGGTCATTCTGTGTGTGGTTGTTTTAAACAGGGATTGGGAAGGAAAAAGCGCTGCGACTGTCTTTTCACGCATTTCAGCACGAATTGGATACTAGTTCGCCCTTATTTGTCTTTAACCTTTTTGCTACTAGCCCGGGCTACTAGCAATTATTACACAGTGAAAAGATACGGAATTTTAAGGAAGCATTCGAGGATGTTAAGAAATTGTTGCGGACGCTGAATAAGATGGCCAGGACCTCTATGGTTCGTCATTGTAACTGGATGTTTAATTAACTGTAAGCGGTTCACCGAGAAGAGGTATGAGGAAGAATCATTAGGACAATAAAGCAGACCCTCCTAGTGACGTTACGAAAGCAAACAGTATCAGATATGACTTCGCATACCACACTTCTCGAAGTTGCAAGGATTATCAACGGCCGACTTCGGATCAGATAAGCAGACGTTCAAATAACCACTAAGTTTTAACACCGAGTAAATTACTCATCCTCCGAGGCAAGCCTTCCGTACCGCCAGCTGTATTAGTCAACGAATATCGGTTAAACAGGAAGAGGTGAGTAAATCAATATCTCACCGAAGTGTTTCAGAGTGAATGGTTAAAGTGCTATCAACCTATGCTGTAGACAATCTAGCGGCAGCAACTCACTGAGTCCTAACTAAAAGGGCAGATCTAGTAATACTTCTAGAGGTTGGCGGCTTGGGAAGCAATTGGTCGTAGGGTATTTTCGTAGACTCACGAAAATCAAGATGGTCCGGTGAGGACACACACTGGAGAGTTTTAAAGAGACATGAAGCAGCTCCGTACACCCGCAGGCGAACCAGTTCGTTCAGATTCGGAACAGAACGTTGACTGGAATGTTTCTCATGAGTTTATACGGTTAAACTCCGATGACTGTACATACCCGGACCATGGAGGGAGTGTAACATTCGTCCGAACTTTCTCTTTGTCTGCCGCCTACTTCCCTCTTGTAAGTAGTGTGACTGACAACGTAATTATGTTAACATAAAGTTTATTTTTGCCGCCGTTTTAGACTTGGACATCCATGGGGAGAAACGTGTAGCAAACAAGACTGTTTTTAATGGTTCATTGTTAGGCTAAATAAAACACATTTATATGGGTTGTCCGGAGGTTGTGTATCAGTGGGGTAAATGATAGTAATCAAGTTAGTCAGACTCGTGGTCTATTTATGTAACATCAATCACGTGAGGTGTGAACGTTTGTGAAAACAGCCTGTGGAAACAAGCTTGTTTGATATGCTTCTTTTTAAAGACTAAACAGGGCATACTCAAGGTACCCTAACTTTTACTCGACCACTGACGATCGAATACACTCTTCGAACGTATGTGACATTTCATATTGATTTGACATATATCTCTTCGTACTCAATTACACATATCCATGTATTTCCTAACACAGAAACACTACAGGGCTGTTGTGCGGTCGGCATTGATTTGTCTTTACCTCTGGATGGTAAGTTATAATAGTACTCGGGCCACATCCGAAAAAAATGTAGAGAAGACAAAGCCTTCATCTGTAGGAAATGGAAAATAAAGAGGTCCTAACGGTAAGAGCTAGATATGGAAGAACGATATGAAAAATATACAAAAAGAAGCAGCCATGTCAGTTTAATGAATACCCAAGGCGTGCGTTATATGCTGCAGATTGAAGAGGTTCAGATACCAAATATTCCGTAGACACAATGTCCAAGTTGCACTTCTATAAAAAAAGGCGTGAATAGAACTATTGGGCGGTGGACAGGCAACTTCGTTCTTCATTTCAATGTACTGTTAGTCTGGACGCGGTTTTTGAAACGCTCGAAATCAGCGCCAGCTCTCGCCATGGCAGTCAGTAACTAGCAGCCCGCGGGTAGACTGCTACCAAGTCACATAAGTCTGTGCAGTTATCCACAATATCACAGTGAAGCGGATTGGAGAAGCAGGCGCAGTATCTCCGCCCGGAGAGGCGTGAAGGAAAAAATGTTTTACTTGTGTTGTTACTCAAACCAACGTTTGAAGCAACGGTCGCAGAGTCGTCACCAGTCGTTTGAGTTCATTCTTGCTACAATTACATAGCGGATTATTATCTACAAACAACAGCGTGCGAAATGCTGAATTACATGGCCGACTATGGAAGCCGAAACATCCAATAAGCAGCCATGTATGTGTAATGTAAATCCAACACCATCCCCACAGTCCCAGAAAGCAACGGTTAGAACTGCGGTCAAGTGTAAATTGAACGGGAATGGAGCTAAGACGCAGCTTTGCTTCACAGTTGTGACCATGTCAAAATCACGCGATTTCACTTTCACCTTCATATCCGTAAGCATAACGCTAAGTAAATTGTCAAAACTACCTGGACACCCACTTACCAAGCACCGTCCACAATACCCTTTGACTCCCAAAATCGAACGCCCTCATGAAAACGGCAAACAGGGTAGACAGACGCTAGTCAAGTTCACATCACTTCCGAATCTGTTGAGTAACGACCACCATGTCAATCGTAATGCAACTTTACCAGAATCTGCATTGTTTCCCAGGAACATTGATCTCCAAAACGTCCGCGTCATAACAGTTGAATATACTAATTGCTGGAGTCAATTCTGAACAGCTCAGTAACCTGATGGTCCGAATTTGAGAAAAAACGTCCGATCAGGGGTCACTGAACTCCTGACAGACTACTTCCAGTTCACTGGCATGGCGAACTAATTGGATCAAGTCAAGCTATGAAACTGGGTGGCCATGCATCAGAAGTTCCCCTGGCAAACTATCTTCACCTGTAGCCTTTTTGTTTCTTATCTGTGCAATAGCTGTTCGCACACCTCTAAACTTGGGAAGAGAGTAAGCAAAGCTTTGGCGTCTTGTCGTGACAGACCATTCACAGTCTCACAGTCTATGATGGTAGGCTGATCTAGCAGGCTACCAAACTTTCATGAGGTCCTCCGGCTAAGTGCAGAAAATCCACAGTCCGTGTCAATCAGTGTTTCAGTAGACTGGACGGGTGGACTAAAAATCGCCTCGAGCGAATCGTAGAACCCCTTGAGATTTCGGTGATCAAAGTAGCTCTGTAGCAATTCATCTTGTTTTTTCTACCTATCGCCCTTGATTTCACCAAGCCCTAAGCCGAGGTGACAATAAACATTCCACAGCGTCTTTTGGATTCATTGTTTTGATTCATTTTAGAAACAGCAAACGCCTCATTTTTCTCTTGTGTGAAACTGGAGATAACAGCGTTGTTGTCATCAAGCCAGTTCAGATATTTCTGACGCTGGACAACTATATTTTCAATGAGAGATTACGCGACCTGTTTCCTGAGATATGTTGTCACATACTCTCGGGAGTAGCACAGACAGAAACGACTTTCAGACGAATTATAACTGCAAAGTGAGGTACCGTCCTCGTCTTTGAGTTTTCCAATTGTATGACATCCAGCTTTTGCCGTTATCCGAACCATCTACAGTAAACAGGTTTGAAAACATGATCAGCCCATGATCTTTGCTAGACACAAACCCGCGCATCACTCGCCTGATATGCGATTCGCGGACTTATCGCTGTCGCACGACCAAGTAATCAAACAAATGGTAATGGCCGCTTCGTGAGCCAGTCCACGTCGGGATATTGCCCATATTCGGATGGAATCGGGTGTGTGTGATAACTAACTCGTAGGCAGAACACAGGTGGAGTAGACGGTAACCATTCTCACTGACTGCATTACTAACGTATAGCCAGAGAACTCCAAGCCAGGCTTCTGAATCGCGCCCTAAACGCGTTAGCCACCCGGAACAAACAGTCGGACACTCAGTGGTGTCAAACGAACGGTGGCAGGCAGCTGATCATTGAACTGGTCCTTTGTAGCATCGGTGTGACATATAGCTGAAACATGAATGCTAAGAAGTATGACATACTTACCTCGACCGAGTCGCAGGCGTATAGATAGGATCCTAGGGTTGATGCCGTGCGGTTCGCTTATCATCGAAGCATTGATGCCGTCGGCGACTGCAAAATAAATACCGTGCTCCGGAGCACCGTCCACTGGGTAATCTGTCCAGTAGGAGGTGTACCCGGCACCTGCTTTTCGCAGTTTATCTTGATCTGAAAGCTTTACCTCACTCAAAGTTGTGATCTCGATACCGCAGTGGCTCAGTTCCACGATGATCAGTGCATTGTGGCATTCCGATCGTCCAGTGCTGCATCCATCCAGCAGAGTTTGCACATTCCAAGTCCTGACAGACAACGTCTCGTGTCCAGTAGCATGTTTCAGATTGACACTTGGGAGTTCAGTTTGAATGTCCAACTCGAGAGTTTGACGAAACAAAACAAAAGGCGATAGGGCTTTCTTAAGGGACCCGACTCGAAGCCTCCAACCCAAATGTTTTACACGCAGGGCAACAGAATATAGTTTTCTTGAGGGATCAAACCTTGTAGTCAAAGGGCTAATCCAGCCCAGAGGCACAGTGAATAAGAAACTGACGACTCATTCCAACTACTACTGTGTGCAGTAGGTTTATCACAGGCTCCATCGAGCTTCTGAGAATTAATGCAAGTTTTTCGACCGTACAGAATAATACACCGGCTGTCACGGTCAACTGTTGCGCGATTGAAATGCTCTTTGTTTGAGGGTACCTTATCTAACACTCACATTCATCATTCAGAGGGCAGAAGTACTGAAACTATTAAAGCAGTTTTCCTGTGTGCTCATAGGATCGTTCCTTGTTACTCACGCACCTCTACGCAGTCAGAAGTTTGACATACAAACATATGAGCGCAACTGATTTTTGTCTGACTGCTTCCTTTTGGTACGGTTGAACCTATTTGGCTCCTATAAACCCTGGGCTATAATGATTTAGTTGCAGCGATTCCTGATTAACCTATTTCACCTGTTAAGCCGTCTCATCTGGATCACAGAGAAAGTCAAATAATCAAACTATCACTATCATATCTTGATAGCAAGGTCTCCTTTTTTCTAAGAGTAACGTATTGGGATTACCAGCAGAAGTGAAAAATATCGGATTACGGACCTGGGCAGACACTGTACAATCGTATGTTGAATCGGTCCCAAGGGCACAGTTGCAGGACAGATGGGTATTCAAACGAGAATTTACTGTCAATGTGGTAGAAATAATCGAGATATGTAACAGCGGAAGAGGAAGAATGACAGGTGCATCTGTGAATATCACTCAGATGAGGTGTTTTCCTAGCTTATTGGTTACATAACACAAATTGGCGACGGACACTCGACACATTTCGAGATTTGTGAATGTCATCGCAGACCAGTTTCTAAGACCGCATACTGACGTGGTCTCAAATTCATGTGATATAAGCCCGGAGAGATCAGTACAAGAGCAGCTCAATGACGAAAGACTGATTCATTGTCTGCTTACCTCGGTTGTCTGAGGTTCCCCTCAATTAGTTATTCTCTTTGCATGTTTAGATTCAATGCTCGAGCATTTGTTGTAAACTCTTATTAAGTCCCTTACCATTTCTTCCAAATCTCGAACATATGTTATCCTCAGTAATCTAAGGAATTACTACTCCTCGATGTTACCCCGGATACAGTATGAACCAGCTGGGCTAAATTGCGCGTGTATTGTTAGAGGAGCAACGTCCAATTTCAGGTTGCCTCTCCATATGACCACTTCCTCATAACAAATTATCGATTCCCACACATTCTTTTGCATATCGTAGGTTCAGTGTTACCTTCCAGTAGAGAGAGACTATCCTTCATGTGTGTGTGTGTGTGTGGATTGCTGCATTCGTTGACCGAGGATTATGCAGTTACCGGATACCACTAGTGAGATGACTAGTTAATTTTGGTGTACCCTCTGCGGCTAGATAGGAGGCGCGCAGTTCAAATGCAATTTTTTCGTGTTCTAACATGTACGGTTGATTATACGCATATCACAACTACATGTCATCTCTCCTCGAATGGATTGATGGAGCGTTACCACCAGTAAACAAGGGTATCATCAGAAGCTCAAGCCTTCAAACGCAAACGGAAGGAATACCATCCGCTTGTCCCACTATGCAGTAGATCAATCTGAAAGGGGTATCATGAAATCACTCCAACAGAACACATTACCGGATCAGCCCAACGATCAACTGACGATTTTCCAAAATCAGTCGGACCCATGAACCAACTCCAAAACCTTCAGAAACACACGAAGCACCTTCGACCATTCCCTAAACGGAGATGCACATAGTCCTGTCGGATTTCTCGTGCGCTAGATACACGAACACGTTTACATTCTGCGATGTAGAAAACGATTACGCCAACATCTTGGACCATTTTGAGTGGTTCGTGTTAGGACAAGTATGTCGAAGTTGATCTGACAAAAGCATATAACAGCGTCAGTATTTATCGTCTTAAACACACATATATGTACAGCGACTCTATGGATTCACTTAACTTACAACATCAGCTCATGACAAGCTTTCCCCCAAAGTGGTCTCAAATTAATCCAATAGCCTCATCGATTGTACCACTCAGCATCGTACTTGCATTCACAAACGCTTATACTCAATCGCCACAACCAACTTCTGATAAGGATAGGCGCAGTAATTAGACATTTCAATTCGCTAGACTGTTTCCGCATTGCCTAACTTGTTTTATTTTAGAGCAACAAGGACAGTTTTGGATGCCTTACAATAGGACAACTGCTCCCAGTGCGTATACACAAACGGAACCAGACGCGAAATAAAAATGCAGATGAGATGCGAAAATTGCAAACGGTCTCGCAAACTGATAAACGACACCGATACGCGAGGTCTGCTAAGGAGATTAATCAGTCAGTCGTCGAGCCGGAAGTGTGGGAAGCGCCATAAGCATGCATGAACTATAAAACACCCAAGCAAATAAAAACGCGACCACACGCACCAGACGGACGACAAGCAATCTGTCTTATTATCCTACGTCCAGTGTAAACTAGTAGACTTGGATGCATTCGACACACTGTATAGCATGCGGACCGCATGTATCTTCAAACCGACACACTGTTACTCAGACTATTTAACACCACAGTTCGCACATCATCAGGCGTAATTATTGCATTATACCGACTTAGACACATTTGTTCTACTTTACAAAACTGACGTGACACACTTTTGCATAAATCATACAAAGCGCATGCGATGCTCATCCTACAACGTGTGTAATTGATACTCTGTTAAAGCACCTAGTCGTTGATAATCTTTCAACCCCAGTGTTTCACAGCAACAACTGCGCCCGGAACACCTCGACTACCAGGTAATTCTTGAAAACAAAGGTTATTTTCAATAAACCCAGTTTCTGACTTCGAATGTTATTTGTTTACCAAGACTTATTACAATTAATTTTTCCACTACACGTTCTCTCTTAACGATGTCCAAACAGGCTGGTAGCACGTTTAAATCTTAAATGCAAGGTGTATGGGGGAAATCCGTGAGCAATAGCAAAACCGATTAAGAAGGTTTCGTACCTCCAGGAAAAACGAAACATTCGCTTCGTCTTCCACACGTGATCGTCATGTGTCCGTCATTTATCAGTGTGTTCATACCCACTCATATTTTCGCCTGACGCCGACGTGTCACGCGGTTCCTGGGGGTACGAAACCTCTTAATCGGTTTTGTTCCATATATACTTGGATGGAGACGTGTTAAGAAGAGCTACGGCCAATGCACTATGCTGTGGAAATTCCAGGTATCAGGCATAGCATCACAGTTAAGCAGATAGAGAACACCATGCACAAAGCATGCGGTACCCGCCGCTGGTTCGAATCTTTCACAAATGGATCGTATCACAATTTACAAACCTACCACACTATCTACTAGTAAAACAAATGTGCTGCTTAATAGTTGGGTTGGTGCATCCTAATCCGGTTGTTCGAAATAATTCAATCACGGTAATTCAACCGCTGGATGCTCCAATGGACACCGAATACTTAGTGGGGCGGTTGGATTCGTGACAAAGTTGGTAGAGGATATGCTGCGTAAGGGCATGCGGTTCCTGACATTAGTTTGAATCCAGCCGAAATCCAGATTTTCCACACGCAGATCGCTCCATTGTGTCCAGAACGGATGATGGTCGAAGGTAAGAATGTAAGCTGCAGGTGCCGAGAGGGATGTCAGAAACCAGGAGCTGGATAGCTGGCAATGCACATTTCGACTGGAAATGCGTTTCGAGGGAATCAAAGTGCGCAATGGATGTAATTTTGTGCTTGCCTAGGCAGCTTGACTTCATAAGGTGATTTTTTCTATGAAGCATGTTGAAAGGTCTTCCATAGGAATGCCGCCGATCATTCCCAACTACGAAGACGTGTGCATACTGATGGGCGACAAGAATTGTTTTGAAACACTGAGTTCCCTTTAACCACTTCATCAGAGCAGAAAGAAGACATATGTTGCGATATGTTAACATTTCGTTTACTCTCATCAGTCGCAAACGTAAAACATTCAGTTATATACATCATACAGATAAGGGTAGACAGGGATTAGACACGCATACAAGCAAACCAATTATTATGTAATCACGACCATGGCAACCCAATAGGTTGTTGTAAACGAAATGTTAACATATCGCAACATATGTCTTCTTTCTGCTCTGATGAAGTGGTTAAAGGGAACTCAGTGTTTCTAAT
>LUCH01003610.1:47728-59508 GCA_013368495.1 Paragonimus heterotremus | reverse complement strand
CCTCGACTAGGACTTCCCTCCAAGTTGAAATCACAGAAATCATTGACGTGGCGCAGTGGTAAACACGGTTGCTTGCTCATGCGTGTCCGTAGTTCAAGTCCCGGCTGCAGTGGCGGTGATATGCACTACTGACGAGCTCTAATGAGAGCGAAACTCGAGTCTAGTGCTTCTGCTTTTCGAAAGGGGCCGACTGGAAAGTCTATGGGAATGCGACAGCTGCTTGGATCAATTGTGGGTGATGTTCAACTCGAAAGAAACCAAATCCCCTACTACTTACCAATAGTGTTATTCACCCGAGCACGTTCGATGGCTTATATAGAACTTGAAGGGATACAGGATGATGTTCTTGATAGACCGAGTAAGGCAAACGAACCGTCTACCCGAATTGTGGTCACGACTTCAACCATTATGCCTAACTAAGGCTGTCCTTTCGAGACGACACGCCAACCATCCCCACTAAAAAACGATCAGTCGCGTTAGATATATTAATACATGCTATGTAATATAGGAGTTATGATATACAAACTTTTGACGCTTGACAGATTTATTGCTTATATTTCGAGCACTAGGTCATAGACCTTGATACTGGGTATTACAGCCGCAGGCGAAACTTCACCATCTACAGGAATTATAAACGAGTCCAAGCTGAAAGAGCATCACATTAACTGATGAGTAGTCAATGTTGCACCTGCGAATCAAAAAACTAAGCATCAGACTCGAGAGATAAAACGACTTTTGTGAACGGCGTGAATAAGCCTGTACACGTCAGTCAGATGCAAGTGATTTGGCCACTGAACACTGTTCATTTATCCTAGTTAAAAATGATCGTCTTGTGAAACCTTTTTGACCGAGCACACATTGAAATGCCACATTCCGTACTTGGACAAGCTAGAAAGGAGCTGAAAACGCAAGCAGTTGGATTACAAAAGCATCTGAACTCCGACTGACAGCGGAGCGAACGCAAGTGTGGGAAAAGAAACAACACAAAGTAGGTTCTAACCCATTTTGATTAACCGGTGGTCAATTGAGCTCTAATGGAATAGTAGAATTAAAGACAATAATAGTAATAATAATAGGGATAATATAGAATAGGAATATAGATCATAAGTACATATATTAACCACCAAAAACAGGTTCCGGTCAACGACAGAAAATGAGTACACACCGGGAGGACACTCCTCCTTTATGTGTAGCGTGCGTAAACGGGCTACCACGAAGCAAAAATATGGACCGGGTGGGAAGAGAACAATGTGATCAAAAATTGAAATGGTGGTGGAACACAGCGATCACCAAAATCGAACAGGAACCAAAGGAGGAGATTGTTTGATAAACTAAAGCATAAACAGGGCAGTGGTAGGACGAGATTCCATCAATGTGTAGATGGACGACAGTCACGGGGTGAACACGTGTGGAATTGAACAAGAATAGAAGTTCTATACAGCCTGAGAATCATTTGTGAGCTGGTGGGAACGAAACCGTGTCCGACTGAGGTAGATAAACATGAGAATCGAAACAAAAATGAAAACCAGAGCAAAAGAAAACTTGACAACGGCATCAACCCACTGCGCACCAGGATGAAGTAAGAGGCAGAGAAAACATGAAAGATCGCAAAGACACAAAAAATATCCCTGAGTGACAGAAGGTAAGAGAAATGCTAAAAAGTATCAAACGCATACGAGATTCAATGGTCATCACAAGGTTCGTGAGCGAAATGAAATAAAGGCAGGACCGAACTGGTTCATAAACGTTTACACAGTGTCGAGTGAGCCTGAACATGGGTAACCAATAAGCGGGAAGCAGGTTAGACAAAAGACAACGGGTGGTGCATCACTTAACTAATTTAGAAACTGGTCTGTACATAAGAAACTTTAGTATTAAACACAAGAAGTGTGAAACGCATCTGAGTCGATGGGAAGCAGCCGAGACCTCAAGTAAGAAAGTCTACTAACTAGAACTGTGGGGTAAGCGAACAGGTAGTCCACTACTAAAAATGTCATACAACCACAGCGGTTAGGGGAAGAGAAATCGATTGAAAGAGACCGAGAATGTGCACACGGTACACAGCCGCATATACGGATAAAAAACGGGAGGGTTGGAAACGTTGAGCGTAGTTTGAAAGCATAGAACAGGTTTCAATGCGTTCGTAGGATTCACAGTGCGGCTTAACAGAACAAATTATGCGCCAGTAACCTTGGATCGCCACAGCCAGAAACACATGACCAACAACCACAATCATTTCGTGAAAGATGTGAAATACAGAACGTATTCATCACAAGTCTAAATAACGCGGAAACGAGCTGGACTGATCAGGTGCCGCGCTGGAAGCAACAATGATAACGGGTACGGATGATACGATGGGAACAGCATCCGCTGCGTGGAAACCAGGGCTGATGACAACATCGTCTGAGATGACCACGTCAGTCAACCTAGCCGCACTGTCCGTTCTGAACATCATTCCGCATTGGAATAAGCGACCCAATTCAGAAACCAGTAATCGCAGACCACCGGTTCGTTCCATCAACGTTCGAACACGCAACGCTAACAAATGTAACGCAGGAATACGAAGGAGCAGACGACCCATTCGGCCGTGTGGGGCGCCAGGCCAGAGTTGGTTGCACTGAAATTCTAAGCCAGCGTAAACCTGGTCACGCGCAGCCTCAACTTGTGATCGAACATCCGGAGAAAAATCCGCTGCGTCTGAGGTAGAAAAACAGTACATATTGATGAGGACATTCTGGCGAACAAGAAAAATGGTTTCGTTCAGTATGTCTATCAACCACGTCGTCAATTGCATGCGTCCTGGCTAACTAATCGGTGTAACGGAGAGGTATCACCACTCCAAAATGAAGTCACAGTTACTGGGCAGAAATGTGAACAACTTTCTTAGGGGATGAGTCGGTGAGTGTGTCTCGTAATGCTCTGCGGACCCCAGTAATGCATACGATACAACCAAATGAAACACACTTCTTGTTTCACAAATACAATCTAAATCCCTTCAACTTCCCTGTCCGATCCGTCATTGTCGTGAATTCATTTGTTTTCTGTTGCCTGCGCCAAAAAAAAACACGAACACTGACGATACCGTCAAAGATTATGTTCAACAGGTTGAGAAGAATACCTAAAGCCGTCGACGGTATTTGGAGGACCTTCCAGGGACCACAGATCAAATATGATCAAATATTAAGATTTTACATTCTGCATCATCTGAACATACACTGTACTCAGCATTCACTTATTCAAGGTACAACGATGATGATCATCATCATCGAGAGAGAGCAATACATCGGTGGTTCTAACTGACGCTTAACAGTTATACAACTATGAAGAAAAAAGAAGCTCTGAACAGGAAAAGAAACACAGAAGGGAAGAGAACTTAACATCAATTGACAAAAAGCATTTCGAAGTTTAACCGTTTATTTAGAGTTGTGTACTCACTCGATGGTCACACTGTTCTTCGATCAATCACGTTCCATAATTTTTGAAGTGGTTTTAAATTTGGTATGTTGTCAAATAAAAATTAAGCATAACAGTTGGCAGTACACAGTCGAGGAGGGTAGGACAAAAAATACACACCGGTCACTTGACACTGCTCGATATCGATCGTCCTGGTGAATCACCGCTACAGACCGGCGATTCTTTGACTTAAAAATTTTCACACGGACTAGTTGGGTCTCGCCTGACTGAATACATCTTAAACACCGTACATCGTTGGATATGAGTTCATACAAGAAGCTTACGTTCGTGTTGAAGTATCCATGATAAGACGAAGTGGTTTCAAGGAAAACAAGTCCACGGCACTTCTATGTAGATCAGCATACCGAGGTTAGTGAAAAGAAGCCTTGATAAATAAGTGACATCTAACAGTGACCATATGAACGATAGGTATCGAGATGTGAAAGACAACAAGGAATTGATCCATTTAGTCAGGATACGTGGATATTCAGTCATTGTACGTACGTAAAGGAGCAGAAAGAATAGTAAACTTTACCTATATACGTCTGTCGAGCGTTACGCAACACCCTTCTTCTATCTTTGTCTAACCATACTCCCTCCGAACATTTGCTAGAACTTACGTTAACAACGCGTCAGTAAGGCCTTAAACGTGTCATGCAGTCTACAAACCGACTGCGTAGGGAGCTTGAACCAACGAGTCCTCTGTCGAGTGAATCAAAGAAAGAACAGATCAACGCCCAAATTTGCCGAACCCAGAAAAGCGCACCGGAAATACTCGGTGTTTGCAACTGCGATCATGCACATTCCGTGGTTGAGAACGTCACAAGTCAGCCATCTCTCGCACGTGAGTGTAAGAAAGGTCGGAAAGAAGTGAAACCACCGTGGGGTGTGCAGCAACAAGTTTCCAACTTGTACACCACAAATGTGCATGACTGCCATGTGGCATGCTAGGTCATATGTAAGCTGATCAGTAATAAAATGTAGCCGAAACAGAAAGAAACAGAGGTAGTAACCGTGTGACGATGTCAATACTCATCAACAATCGTGAGTATGATAGAACAAGTCTAAGATCCAAAACAGAGTTCACGTGGCGGTAAACACCTAGTGGATAGATAATCGACTGACCTGGGTTCAGCAACATGATCAACTTTAAACTGCCCAACTCCGAAGGATACAAATGAAGCGGTTGTAATTTGGAAGCAGCGTTTTCAACTAATTGGTGCAGTGCGGGATCTGTCGTTGAAGAAGCTGATGATAACATGGATGACGTGGCAAGTGCATCGACGGCGCACAATGGTCCTAGCAACCTGTAGTCCGGGTGGATGATAGGCGACATAGACCGATGCTGTTCGACGGTTGGAGAGGAATCACGAGCAAGCTCAGTTGACGGATGTGTGGATCGATAGACCAGTTGAAAGAGGAGTAATTCCAGACAGGCTAAGGGAAAAATGAGTGTAAGAAAACCAATAAGAGAAAACCAGAGAATCTAAATCGAAAATTCAACCTAATACTTGAAAGAAACAGAACACAAACAATATGGAAAAATAAGCAATGGAGGGAATATACTTACTGGATTTCAATAAAACGAGTCGAATTTCGGGCAAGAACTGGTTAAAGTACGGAACGTGATGAGACCAAGCCAGCAGATCTAACAAAGGCAGTAGGTACTCGTCCGTTAACGGCAACTGAAAAAGAAATAGAAACAAGAAGATTTTTTTTCTTAAACTGCTCGATTGTGAATGACGGGGTTGTTGCGAACCCCAGAAATAACAGCCGCGTTCATATAAACAACTCGGACAGCACTAGAGAGAACAAGTCTTGCGGTGTGTGTTTAAGCAATCAATCACATCGGTGGATGAAAACAACCCTACCCTGGTAACAGTGGAGATGTACCAATGTGTAGATGTTATCTGGGAAAAATAATGCAAATTTGCTTTCGCTTCGGCGAAACATGGAAACGATAAGAGTGTCGCCGAACGGCTAGCTCGAGACTGACTGAATTAGACGGAACTATATGACTGTTGAAACTGAACTGTACTATTCGACCAACTCAACCTTGCATATCCTGTAAATGCGGTCTTACTCAAAACTTGCCAATAAACCCACTCTGAAAACCATTACGGCAACCACCACGTGACCACGCAGAGAATGACTACCAACGTCACAAAATACCTAGCTGAATCATATAGCATGAAAATGGCTTTTCAGGAGACCACTGTCTGAGCATGACAATACCTCGGAAATCCTGGCTAACAGTTCCCAAAAATCAAACACATTTAAATTAAGATCTTGTGAAAATATTGTACTATACTACTGTTGTGTTGGGGAACGCTGATAACAATCAAAATGCAACATCAGAGAGAACATCCGGGCAAAATAAAGCAAGCGCAGAACATCACCCCACAGTATAGAGAGAAGTGTATGCCCTGTTCGAACATCGGTAGTAGTGGATACCATCGTGTGTTGGATTTAGCAAGCAACCAGAGTGGCTTTTAGATAGTAGATATTTGTACAGTGATCGCAACCAACACTGTGTTTCACGGAACCCGAGATACTTTGACAAAAATGATCAACATGAGCACGAGCATCAGTGAGAGCGATTCAGCAAACTGTACGATTTAGAACGATTTACGGAAACAGGAGAGGAAGCCTAACAGCAAGATCAAAATCACAAAAAAATTACAGAAAATGTCGAGCAATAAATTTGTCAAATAGTTGTTCAGACTTAGTAGAAAGACTGACTTGAAGATTATTCCCCGCTTGTAACGAGCTTACGTGTGACACTGTGAAATACATCTAGGGTTAATCCATTTCAAGTGAGTTACTTCCACAACCACGGTTTGATCATGGTTGCAGGATTCGTATCCTCTTGCACTTACGTCTCAGCTAGAAAATTAGATAACTGCATCTACTATCGAGATAATAGAGTAAACTGATCATTAATCACAAACAAAAGTTATGATAACTCGGTAGTGAATATTATGAGACTGGTGGCGCAGTGGTCAACGCGGTTGCCTTGTGAAAATGTGGCCGGAGTTCAAATCTTAGACGTGGTAAGGATACACACTGTTAATGAGCTCCAACAAGAGCAAAACTAACGACTCTTTTCGAAGGAGATAGGTTGAAAAGTTTATCCGAATGCCTAAGCTGAAAACAATCATGAGTGTTGTCCAATTAGAAATTACGTAGGTTCAGTGTGCTTCCAATTCAAGAGGACACAGTTCCAAGTTGGAAGAAGGCCATAACGTACAGCTGATTTCAGAAGGAACGCTTCACACCTTTTGCAGTTCGCCGCTGGTTCACAAGACCAACTGATCCAGACTCATTCAACAGTCCAGATCGAAATTTTACACAATATATCGACAACAATACAGTGTTTCTGTTTCCAAGGCGTTAAGCACAGGCAGATAAAAACTAACACGCACACACAATGCACTCACTGCCCAGCAGATAGTGAAGTCGAAGTTTTATTCAGTTTTTATAATATTTCCCTGAGAGTTTTTCAAAAATGAAAGCTTTTTAGTACTGCACACAACCGAGTTACGCATCACACTACAACTAAAAGAGACGTGAAACCCATTAGCCCTCACTGTAGGCCAATCAACTGATTTAAAAAGATTCTTCAATATAGCCGCTCATATTATATATTTGGTCTTCAGTACTTCCACATCGTTCCACGATAGTTAATTATTCCCACCAAATTGCCTGTCTTCTTTCCGTTAATGAAACATCTTGTTCATGTATTATTACCACTGTATAACAGTCCCTACATCAGACTAACTTCACACATAACTGTGATAATCGAACGATGGCTTGCAATGATCATCCATGTAAACAATGAATATCTGGTTAGCGTTGTTCGAAGCAACTTTTGACCACGGAAGATCTCCTTTCCATTGAGATAAGAACAACTTCTTGAAAATAGACCAGGGAAATATCTACATTTTTCAAACTGAAAAAGAACAAGACGTCCGTAACCTCAATTATCACATCGATGTTGGAACTCTGAAGGCCTGAATGCTACATCTGCAAAAAAAATCTATACTGACTGACGATAGTGTCACAAGTTGAGAGGTTCACACACCTAGTGTGTTGCAGGTCAATACAGGATTAAATCAACGAAGGATGCAAACAAATCCACAACTCAATGAAAATTGTCCCATAAGCATGCAGAAAAGATCAATAATGAATTTTCTAATATACATTTCGGTGGTAAATAAGACTTGCTTAGATACTTGCCCTTGCGGTTTCAGCTCTTCAAATGTCTTACGTGCATTCAACTTTTGCGGACTTTCCTAAGTTAACATCATACAGATCCTCTTTAACATTAAAAAATCTGGGGAAAGTTCACACGTTGGCATCGAGTTAATTTTTTGAAGACTTCTGCGGAAGTTTTAAAATGGTACTGGATCAGCTTGAGTGGAAGACAACAGTAGCTTGCGACTTTGTCAGAAAGGATCCTATCACTCTTCGAAATAGATGTCCAGAATCACTGTAGCAACAGTTGACTAACAATTCACGAAACAAGTCCGATTGTGTACAACTGTTCTGTGACTTCATGGTGTTGACGAAAGTGGCAACGGCAAGCAAAATCTGCAGTCCCCCAACGATATGAGCATTTTAAAACAACAATGAATACAGAACGTTAAAACAATTGGTTCCTTTGAATAACTTGGACAAAGCAGTTAAAGCACGAAAACTGATAGATGCAACCATTTCGTAAACCCGTCGGTATCAAGTGGATGGATTTTTTGCGGCATACAACTAGGGAGGATGGATAATCAATCAGCAGGTCAGGGGTTAGGACAGATCCTCAAGTCCAGGGAATGGTCAAGTTCACAAAGTTGTTTCTGAACACAGAGAGCTGGTTTGAGTCAATTAATTGCGACCGCCTAATCAAAACACAAGAATCTTGGGTTAGAATGACGTAACAGGATTTTGAATGCACAAGATGGATCGAGAGTGTGATTAGCGATCAGGAAATGTCTAGCGACTGAGGAAGCTGAGTGCTAACTTGTTTAATCAACGCTGCCGTTTCCTCGCAACACGGACCTTCCACATTTTTACAGGAAGCAGTGCGCAGCAGTAACGTTAAAAGGTTTAGCACATTTGTACGAGTTTAAAAATAACCTAATACAAGCATTCAAACACAGCACATGCTTCTGAAAACAACCTGTAAGAAACCGATTTTGAGGACGTCAAGAATAATAACGTAGTTCCTGCATAAATAGTGTTTAGCCAAGTCCAACAGAATATAACAAACCGCACGCACGATACTGTTCTCTGCAAACGTCATCAACAGTGGCCCGCTGTTGCTTACGAGTTCAATGTTCGACACTGGCAATGTTGAATCGCGATAAGTTACTACCACATCGTTTCTACAGACTCACACTGCAAAATCAAAGACCAACATGTTTTCCACATGTGAAGACAGTTTCTTGAAATGTAAAAACTGTTTTTGATTTTCAAAACTCTGCACGAACTGTGTGGCCTTTACTAACAGATAACAGTGAGTAATGGCGAACTCAACAGAGAAACAAGATTGGTGAACGATTGGAATTAGGATGAGGGGATGACATAAAAGTGGAGAGGCAGAAAAATTAAAGATAGAAAAAGTAGATCATGATAAGTGCACTGAGGGTTAAATGAATATCAACATCTTTCTGGAAATGGCTGTTCACAGAAGACATTCGGTGGAAGGACAAAAGTAACACACGTGCACACAGGGGACTCTTTCAGATGAAATTCAGTCAACTCAGACTTCCACTCAATTTAACCCTAATGAAGACGGGAACTAAAACAATCAGCCTCTTCGTTATCCAGTTGTAGTAGAAGACAGACGGAGGGACGGCTGACGAAACGTCCCAGGGATCGGGCGAAGGGGTTACGTCAATTAATGATTCAAGCAGATAATGACCGTATATCAGTCAGCCGAAGTTCGGCCCTGTTGATCGCTAAGCATCGGGCTCAGACCAGACACAACCGAAGCAATTTCATCGTAGCACGCAACCAAGCGAAACCGTTCAAGTTTAGTAAGGTTATGTTAGCCACTCGCCACAATCGTTCATTGTGTGCCCAAAAGAATTTAGCAGTTACAATACGTTCGCTCAGGTTTCCGTAACCACGGGCGAAGGCAGAATTAAGAAACCACAGGTAACAGTCGACCGTTTATTTTACTTTAAGCGTTACATGTTTACAATTGAATTTCATGTCCCTTCTATGACACACCAGTTGATAAAGGGAACAAATTGTTTCACACACAATTCAAGAAACCTACACAGATGGATCGAACTGTTTAGCAGAAGTCCAGCACATTCAACGCAAGCAGACTGGTGTAAGTAACTGTGGTCAGGGTCTGCTTTTGTAAATACGTATAAGTTCTAAACCGAGAGAATCCGTCTTGGTAGAGTATGAACCGAAAACACTTTTTCCATTCACGTTGTGATGCTTTGTTATTGAATATATCAATCCCCGTAATAGAACTTATTTGATTAGACGGCAATGTTAGTATTTGTATCATCACGGAAATTCCTATTATGAGGCAGTATGAAGGCTGAGTTGGAACTCGCTCAATGTCAACGTCACTGATTGGTAAGCCCGATCACGACATCAAGAACCGCTGACTTAAAAGAAGATCCGTCCCCACTTGGGTAGTTTTATGGTAATTCAGCCCAAGCAACCCACGCCACAAACAACACTGAATACTTTATAGGCTGAAAAACAAGGGTAACTGATAGACCCGAATGTATACAGGACATCAACACTCAGAAACGGCCGCATTCCATCCCCAGATTGTGACTCCGAAGGGTAAATAAATTTAGTCCTATAAGTCACTGTTCCTCTGAGGTCATACGAAACATCAAGTAGACGAAGTAGTTCGAATCCGCGGCATTGACTGGTAGTCGGCGAGTGAGACAGCTAACAACCAACAGCAGTTCGTTGTTATCAGCGATATGAAAAATTATTAGTCAGATACAAAATGGAAGACCGCAGTCCAAATAGGAAAAACGATAGACCAAACGAACCTCGTCCACCGAGCCGTAGGGATCAGACGGGAGTGGAACCAACCGCGTTGAAACCGGCTTTTTGGAAAATCCCAACTTGCTACCCGGTTTCTCTGATCGATCCAACCATGCTTGTCTGCGTTCCTGCAAAACACGCTCGGCCACAGTTAGACAATCGAACGCCTGGGGTGGAGATGTGCAGAAGAGAGCGCTTGCAGTTTCAGTGTGCACAGCCAGCTGGGACGTTTCATGAAACACCACGGATGACGGCGATTTGCGGGAAGGCATCTGGATTACAGACGGGGACAGGGTCGAGTGTACGCTAGCTGGGGACATACAACAGGATGTGGAATCAATGGGTAGTGAAATTGTCTGATCCGTCGAACTGTGTTCATTCGGGTTCGGATCGAACATAATCATGTGGTCGTCAAACTGAGCAGAATTGTCGTCCAGCGTGAACGTGGACGGACAAAACCGATCCGGAGAGCTGCCAGAATTCACGGGGGAACCCGCACAGACAGACTGGTTAAGGAGCTGACGTTCTTCTTGAACCGCTGAGGGAATAAATAGAGTAGTATTAGTGACTTTTAGAGAATGCTGTTGAAAAAAACGAAGGGGGAGAAATAACGATGCTTACCTTCGCGTCGCATTCCAACCTGAACGCATTTATGATAACGACAATACTGACACCGATTACGCAAACGCTTGTCCATTGGGCAGCATTGTTTCTCGCGACATGTGTAAACCAATTCCCTGCGAACCGTGCGCTTGAAAAACCCCTTGCATCCTTCACAAGAAAATACTCCTGGAAACGAAAAGGCAAAACAGACAATATAAAACATTGTGTCAATTCAAGAGAGAATGAGTAAACAGAACGAACGTATAGCCGAAGCCAAAGTAAATCAGCTTGTACTTATGCTCTGGAATGGACTTGGAATATGCAAATAAATTTAAATCACGTGTACCATAATCGGTTACGGTAATTGAAAAGTGACTAATGGACATGCAATAATTCAAACGAAATGAGACAATGATTATGATAGGGGAAGTGTACAACACCAGTGAACTAACCAACGTTCGAATAGGTTCTCCTGGGTTGAAAAAAAATTCTAAACAGGTCAGGTAGGGAACTAAGGCAGACAACCTCAATCTGACACGGAAATGTGTGAAAGCTAACAGACAGCATATGAGAAAGCTTCCAGAAAAGGCATTCTGTGGTAAATGAAACAGGCCTCTGTAAACATCATTAATGAGGCATTGAAATAATGGATCCCTACCTTGTCGAGGTGGTCGGGCTTGTGTACTGTTTTGATCCGGCGGGCT
>LUCH01003610.1:23960-44053 GCA_013368495.1 Paragonimus heterotremus | reverse complement strand
ACAGTACCTTTTGGTCAGGCTCATGGCTGTGATGATGATGAAATAATGGATAATAATAATAATAATATACATTCGAGACTACCAACCCTCAACTAACGCCCACTTCTGTACGAAAAGGGACGAATATATATAATGGTGTAGTATTTAAACGGTTGCAGCAAACGGCAAAGGGTGTTGATTAGTTAGGCAATAAAAAACGAAAAATTTTCTCCATTTGGATAGCATGCTCTCTTTCTTCCAGATATCGTGTGATAAAAAATTGATCAGCGCCCGCCTTGTCGTTGACTAACCACTTGGGAATGTGCTCCGACATACACGCTTCAGGTGTTCAACCGATCTCCTTGACTCTGCTCAGGCATCTTGTCTTATATTTTCCTGGCTGTTAATGGGTTAAATGCGAACTGTCGACAAACTACCCATTTAGCTGATCTACGCAAAAACAAGTGAGACATCCGACGCACATAATTGGAACTTTTAAGTTATACGGAATGACCAGACTGTACGGTGGTTCACGTAAACCATGACGTTTTCAATTACGGTTCAAGAAAACAGTGGATCCTGACACCCGTGGAACTACCGGAGAAGTAAGCTGATAACCAGTGGTTGTTTGTTTGCAAGGTGTAGGCGTCTTGATGTTGTGATTGAATATGGACGTAGCTATTTATAGTAGTTAGGTCCCGTTTCCCTCACCTTCTTTTTTCCCTCTCTCTTCTTACATAGGGTTTTTTTTCTTTGTGGTCGTGTGGCAGTTAAACACCAGCGTGAACCACTGATGTACTGCTGTCCACGATGATGATGAATCATCGAATAAAAGTCTGCAAGAGCGTGAAGCAAAACCATCCCCTGTTTGTGGTTACTGAGTCAGACGACTGGATTTTGCAAACAGGAAATGCATGTGTTGAGCATCGAAAAAATACACCGAATGCTTTGGCTACAATTTCATCCGCGCCTTAGACCTTAGAGAATGTCTGCCACTGTTTCACCTTGGTATATGAGGCTGCAACGACTAATACATTTCAAGTTTAGAAATGACTCATTCAAGGAAGCAGAACGCAGCCCCGTCCATGAATATGCAATATCAACATCAGCAGATACTGATAGACTGAGTAATTCTGCAGTAAACCACTAACAATGTACTCTGGAGGTTTTTGCAAAATTGCTTCCACGGAGTTTAGCAGCTTGACAAAAGATGTTGGAAGTGAAATACAAGAAACTTCAACAATCGGTGAGCTAAGGTCCGAATAGTTCGAAGGTTGAGAAAATCCAGTCATTGTCCAAGTATTTTAACGAACACACCATTACGCAACGCGATCGATTCAAAGCATACAGACCCGTCGACCAAAGAATGAAAGTTGGCTAATTTATTTGGATTTAAGGGTGATTTAAGCGTCACCTGATCGTTCACTAGTAATCGTATCAACAGAACCAAGAACCTCAACAGCTAGGTTAATGGTTCGTAAGCACAACTTGAAGCGCATGGTAGAAAACAACCGCAACGCGCTCGGACAGCAGGGCTACAACCACACTGCGTATTCATAAGTGAATCCAAAACCAGCGCAGGCATCAGAAAGTCGCTTAATCGGACAGTATCAGGTTAGTAAGTGTAACAGCATCAACGCCGTTCACATGTGTTCGCTCCACGTGAGCGTCAACTCAGCTGTCTCTGATTGCCAACATATAGTGTTACATGAGGTTGACAGGTATTATGTTCCACGCAAGTTCGTAATAGGCTCCTATTGCTCTCCTCTCTCCAGAGGAATTCGCGATCCTCTCGGCAGCCCCGAACAACATTCCTTAGACAAAGATAGTCCGATAAGCCCGAAGACGCTGACCTTTTGCAAAAATGCGCAGTCAGGACAAACCGAAAATTCGTCGAAATCGTCTCCAAAAGTAAACAAAGTGCTCGAAATGGCGCGTCCATACAAAAACGTTTTCGTCAAATACATACGCCACTGTCGTCAGAATTCACCCTTAGCTTGTCCGCAGAGTCAACCGGACAGTGAAATCAAGTTCGAAACCAACGTCTTCGCTGAGATATTTAATGATCAGTACACCACTGTTTACAACCCAGACACAGATGCTCAGTATGTTTCTTCATGGAGATTTAAACAACCGCTTTTATCTGCAGAATTCTCGGTGCAAGATGTATAAATCTGGAATGCTAAGCCCTCTAGATCAATGGACCGGGAACAGATTCAGTTAGGAATACTGAAAGAAGTTCTCTGTATTTGCAAAGCCGTTTCATTACTTTTTTATGTCGACTCTTTACACCGGTAACAATCTCAAACAATGGAAAGAAGCGACCGGCATGCCTGTTTATAAGTCCAGTGGATCGATGCTTTCCTGTCGGTAACCGACCAATCGGACTAACGAACATTTTGTGCAAAATTTTAAACGAGCTATCTTAAAGCATATCCTAGACAATACCTTCAGCTCCGTACCACAGAACGGATCTCTGACGATCAGGTCTTTCCTGCGTAACGAACATGTTGCTTTATATGGGCAGTTTAATAGATGTTAGAGACGCTATTTCCTACGAGTTTCCTAAAGCATTTAACCGGGTACCACACAGCCCACTTCCATATGAAATGAGAGTATGTGGCATCAAAGGTAATACCCACTAATGGATCACCCCGTTTCTTAATGGTAAATTTCTAATGTCAAATCTGACCTCTGGTCCCTCGCACTTATCTCAGCGGGTGTATCAAAAGGATCAGTTCTTAGGCCATCATTATTTTTAGTTTATACTATTGATTTACCGCAGAGGATTTCCAGTCACCCTGTTCTCTATGCGGTAGAGTTTAAAATCACAAAACTTTGCAAGATGATCTCAAAACAGTTTAGCCACAGTCACATCTAAGTCATCACAACTACGACCACAAGTGAATTTGACAACGTCTTCGCAATACACAACGCACACAAAAAAGTGTGTGCTACCAAATGGAGACTGAAAAAACATTTGGGTATAAAACTATCGTCCAGCTTGTTCGCAAAAACAGTTAAAAAGGATCCACCGTTATAAGCATGATAATATGGGCATTTTCTCGATTTAACAACAAGGCCTTTCGAACTATTGATGGTGTCTGTGTTCAACCATTGTTTGGACATGCTAATCTAATTTATTCTTGTCTTAAGAAAGACCTAAATGTGCCCGAGAGTATGCAATGAACCGCAAGGAAAATCATAGCAGGATTCGGGTTTCGAATCTCTTGATCTTTATCCTCTGGAGTATCGAAGGTTCCGCATATATCTCATTCTCTTTCTGAAAATCTGACAGAAATCTTCTACTCTCCCAGATTCAAATGGGCTACAGGGTCACAATAAAAATACGTTTAAAACAGGACCTTAAAAATTTGTCGGACAGTTTTTTTTCTGTCAGAGGGTGGTGGCCCATTGAAATAATCTTTCACCGAATGTCGTTAACGTACCTTTCAGTATACTATTTAAGACGACGTTATTCATTTATTTGCTTAACAGAAGAGGTAGGTGAACGACATGGTCCTACCGTTTCAGTGTTACATTGCATCCACATTGACAGTGCGTTCATGAAGAACAGTGTAACACCAGTTTTTCCATGGTTGTCTTCCAGAAAAGCTGACATCCAAGTGACAGAAGAATCTTACCGACCCGAGGAACGTGGGCTATCAGTCTCGCATCCGCGTTTCAGTCACTAAATCACCACTATTATCAGAATCAACGGTAACCCAAGCCATAGTATTTACCATTCAGGCTCACAACTGGAAACGTATACACGTATGTAACAATAGAGGGAGCAGACATTAACTGTATCAGAAGACATTATTTCCGATTGTCCTACCGGTTCCCCCATACCTCTCGATAGTCGCTAACTACCTGTGCGCTCAAATCTTAATAATTCAGAAATCGGTTTTAGTGTTTGTGATTCTATGTCTCCAGATGATTTGTCAGGACGGATGAAATGTCGAAATTACCAGACCAAATTTTAACTGACATACTTCGGTAGTCCGAACGACCAATGAACGCAGCATTCTCTGGACCAGAGCGGAGCATATTTTCAACCATTGAACTGGCAGGTCCCACTATCCGATGTCATTACAGCATGTATTAGTAAGTACGGTGGTTCTGTTTGCGAAGATAATATGGGTTCTTCAGCGGATGGGGACACCTCAAATGGCAGGATTATTTATAATGAAAAGAAACATCTAACTCTTACCATAAGTTACAAACTTTCGACTTGGTAGTGGTGCATTCAAATGAGATAGACAGTAAGTAATAAACAAATTATGACTATGTAGTAAAAGCGAACTGGTGTTGGTACTATATTGAGGCGCACAAGACATTCTAGCTATAAAGTACCATTCCACACAATGGCTTCCTAGTAAATCGTATAAATAGCGTAATTTTGATGATACCTCCAAGGAAACCACAGAAGAGATTCCTGAAGAAGAGAATACTACTTAATAACTTAAGAGGAAATTTTGCCAAAATCTGAAAATTATTATCATAGAACATACTACTTCATAAAGAGGACGTTAGAAAGACCAAATACGCATAGGAACTAACGTTCAAATTATGAATTCACTCCCCGATAAACGTCATAATGAAAACAGCTAACACGAATGGATGTTCCATACAATCGTAGGTAATGCACAGAGCACCTACCGTAATGTTTGCCGAACGCTTGATCATTGCATACAGCACACGTGTAGCAGATGGTGTTCGTACCGGAAGACGAACTCATGGAAACGCCACTACTGCTACCACTGCTGATGCTGGTTGACCGTCCAGTTGGTCGAAGCCCAGAAGGCGGTTGCGATGCAGCACCAGAAGTACCGGAACCGCCAGCGTTGAAATGAGGAGGTGGTGAAGAAAGTACAGAAACTGTGTGTTGCGTAGATGCGGAAGAAGCTTCTGCAGTGTGAAATGTGGACAAGCCGACAAAGTGTTTCATCGCAGGAGCAGATGGGGATAGAACAGGAATCGGTTCTAGTTGACATAAAGTTGAGCTTGACGAAGACTGAACATCTACTGAATCAGGAGTGGTTGTGTCCATAGTTGAAGTGAGTAATCCAGGGGTAATGACATCGTAGGAGGTAGAATCCAGATACAAACGCTCTCGATAAGCACGTGGGTTTCCAACGTGTTCAGCTGGGGTCAAACGTAATTCACTGTTCGGCTGTGAACTTTTGATCCCATTGACACACGTGGAAACGTCCATTTGGAGAGACTGCGAGGGGGTTGGCTGCTAAACAACGAGAGCGAGAAGAAAGCAAATCAGAAAAGAAACATGAACCTCTGGTGCAACTGCATTCTAAATCTAAAACCAAGAGTTAAAATACAGCATGGTCACGAGCAGATCATGTTAGGTTTGAATACCCTGAGAGAATAAGTACGCACGAATGCGAAGTTGCCGGTCCGATCACACACTCAGATTATCCCTACCTGATAAGTTTAAACGTGGACAAAACCGGTCGTAGAATGACGATTTGAAGGTAAGCATTAAGAATCATTATGTACTCAATTTCTAGCTCCTGAGGCCGTATCCAGTCAAAATCAGCAATCCGAGGCTGGATATGTCTATCCGTACAAATGGGGGTGGGGGTGAAAAGGTTATGATTCAAGTATGTACGACTTTTACGCGTCAGTTAATTCAACAGACTGACTTTTCGGTGTGAGCATCACATAGGTACTGATTAGTCTGTAAAACAGGCAAACAGGCCACAAACAAGATAGGACGTAATCATGCGTTTTAACTCAGTATCCGTAAGATAGTGAAAAATGAAGCAGAATCACGTCTTCGTCAGCAACGACATGCGTATGGAAGACTAAATCAGAGTCTGTTGAACACTGAAAACAGTTATCCTGAAGAAACTCTAAGGCGTGGAAGAACGCACAGCTGGATTCGGAGTTTTAGTAACCTTGGTTAAGAAAAAACACAAGATATCCAGAAGGGACGCGAGTTAACCTGCTTAGTATCCGGATGTACTTACTGGAATGACAAACGACATTAGGAAAAGTGATTCTCCTCGAAGGCCTAGCAACAAGCCAGAAGTGTCTTATGAAGTCGATCGTCCAATCGACACTATGCCGTGGAAAGCTTCATCATCGTTTAGATAAAGACAACAGAGTGAGCAAGACTCGAATGAAAGCAACCTACGCTGGAAAAGTCAAGTTCTTACCTTCTCCGCCACCAGTTCCACGAGAATCGAAAACTGTCACACAAACACAGGACAGGTGGACGAGTGGATAAAATCTTGGTTAGAATCTCGCATTAAGCTAACCCTACCTGATGACTTAAAACAGAGGTAAAGTCAGTCATGGTGTAGAATTAAGCTGACCGGATGATTATTGTCAAAGATGTACTGCACATCTGTCATACAGAACTATGTGGTAGTGTAGGAAGTGTTTAACCCGGCAAACCTAAGATGAATGACGTCTAGCGAGAGATGTCGGTGAGCCATACACGGCAAGCCGAAAGTGGTCATATGGCAACAAGAATCGCGTGGTGGTCAGGCAACAACGTGGTCACAAAATATGAACACCTTGACTGCTCCATTGAGCAAAGTGGGTAGGTGTCGCCTGCCTGGATGGGGTCCTCGTGATCACTCAAACCGCTGGTTAGAGACGCTATCCGAGATGGCGATGTGTCGCAGTCAATGGCGTACCTGTATTCATACCATTTCTAGTTCTTCCGCTTAGTCTTCCTTTTAGTAACGTTTTCTTCTAGGATATTCCACGTCACTGTTGAGGTGAGCGGCGGCCCGAGCCACAGTACCTTTTGGTCAGGCTCATGGCTGTTATGATGATGATGATGATGATGATGATGATGATGAGTACATTGGAGAAAACCACTCCCAGTTTGTAAACGTCTGTACGAACTACCTACATGCTGTCAGAACAATGAAACAATAGTAACACTTGATGTGTGTGGGTGACTAATAATGACCTACTCGTCTTGGGACGCTGTGGGATAATCCCCTCGGGCTATACACTGTACTGCCCTCAGAGGGTAGTTGGTTTCCGTTCGGCCTGCGTGGCGTTGTCGGCTTTGGACGACCACCAGCATCCCCCATCGCAGATCGATGAGGCTGCGTTCGTGGTTGCCGAGGCCGTCCACGCTGACCGGCCGCGGCTTTAATAACATCGAGAGCGTGATTCTGATGCTGCTGTATAGTGATATTCATGGGTGGCGAATGTCTGAACAGGCCCGACGAAGTCGTTGTAACAGCAAACCTGAATGAGCTGTCTACATTTGCGCGATAAGGATCATCCATCGTTTGAATGTTGGGCACTACAGGCCAATCGGAAAGTTTTGCGTGCATCGGCAGATGGGTAACACGTGAACAGGCCACGTTAGGCTGCCACATCTTACACGAGAGAATCTGATTCTGCTGAACAGACCGATTGACAACAGCTGCTGACTGAGCACGACTAGTCAAACAGCCGTTAGCAAGCATGGCCGCATAAATGGAGTCCGGTGAAGATTCAATCGACGAAGCCCTTTTGGCTTCAGACGATTGGCCGGTAAGCATCGAGTAGATAGAGGGGGCAATCATCTCGTATCGAAGCTGCGGATCAGACGGGTCGTGCGGTTGTGACTGGGTGTGTCGAAGTGGCATTCGTTCGGAATGGAGGAAATGCGGAGTGGTGCTGGTGATACCGGTACTGATGGGCCGAGGTTGTGATGTAGACGGTACATTGATGAAGGTAATTGTCACAGGTGTCGGAATGGGACAAAGACTCACTTGCATCAGGTTGTCAGATTCAACTAGACCGGGAACATGGGTTGTGGAAGGAGTCGAGATACAACTAACTGAGCCGGAAGACTCAGACGAAAGGTGTGTTTTGACACGCAAAGGAGACCGGATTGCGGAACTTGGGATAGATGTACTCATATGTTCGTAGAATGTGCTGTCGCCACACGGATGACAAGACGAGTGAGTGGCCGATAAACCAGATCCAACAAACACGGGAGAAATTAGTGATGGTTGGTCGTAACGATCCGGTTCAAGGATTGTGGTAGAGAGCGTGGAATAGACCGGGTAGGAGGTTTCACTGGTGAGATGTGAAATGTACAAACTATCGGATTGCGGTACCCAAGTGCACTCGGGAAGAGATAGATGGGGTTGGTGAACAGTCAGGGGGCAAATGATGGGTTCATTCAAAACACTAGGGGATGGAACGCGGTCTGAGGTTGGTGTAATAGTCACAGAACATGTGCGTAATGGTGGTAAGCGATCTAGCAGGCTATTTTGTTCGATTTGTGCAGCCGGAATGAACGGACGGGGGGACATTTTAGGTGTTGAAATAATCACAGAATTCGACATCTGGAGTGACTGATGAGGTTGTTTTCCATGTCCTTGTCTTGAATCCGATTCCGTGATGATGTACTGAGGCACTTTTGCTAAAGAAAAAAAAAGGAAAAAAAACGAACACGAAAAACGGTCAGAATTCATATGGTTCGGTTGTGATGAACAAAATCAAACAGTTTCATCCAAACATGAAATCGATATTCATTACAGCTAGAGTTCACTACAGTCAATGTATCAAGTGACACGAAATTAAGTGGAGGCGTTCACATAGAAGAGGAAAGGAGTAGTAAAATTCGAGGAAGAAGTTGTTACTCAGATGTCAAATAATTAACAGCTCACAGCGGAGTAGTTTAAATCAGTGTAACAGCGGCATCACCAATTCAGCCTTACAACAGAATTATACACCTCAATAGAGATCAGGATTTCGAGTCAAATGGTTTCTAAGTAATAGCAAATAAAAAACGAACCAGTCGACGTCGTTCACACCGTTAAGTTTTTAAAACAGAGGTAACTTTCGGTCACGGGTGTTCAGAACTTAAAAATCTGTCCTAAGATGCCACATACATGGAGCGCACGTAAAAAATGGAACAACGTTGATGACACCATCCGAAACAAGGATAATATATGGAAAACATACTATCAATTTTCATCTTGTTTCCGGAGGAAAGACGATTTCGCTGAGCTTATAAGAACCACAGATTTGCTGGGACAGCCTATCCACTTGCATGCAAGCAGAACAGTGAATCGTTAAAATTCGTACCCCCACGGACTATCAGAGCTCCACAATAGGAGGCAGGTTGATTGCAAGCAACTGAAGTAGCCGAGTAGGTCATCGATCGAGCCGAAAACGTTAACTGGATGCAAACTAGGTCACGATCAATGGCGCATCAAAGGACACTAGTTTTATACGTAACACCCTCATCGATAATCGAACAAATTGTGTGTGCGCTATGCAGGTTGTTAGCTGTCCACTTGAATGTGAAAGAGAGAACACACGCAGGCACGCTCTCTATCAGGTTGAGAGTGATGTGTGTGTACAAGCGGGGCTACAGAAATGGACAGACCGTGGGCGAAACGAGGTTATAACGGTAGCACAATGCGACACAAAAAGTGAGTAAAAGCATGTGAGACAATGGCGACTGCACCAGATACAACTGATTGGCATAAACTGCATAAGTGACGAAAATGAATAGATCATGCGCATCTGACAAGCTGATGCATAATTGGAATGATCTAACAGACATCAACATGAGTTAGTTTAATGAAAAACAAGTAATATGGTAATATCTGTACAGCGGTCGTGCTCACTAATTAGGTAGGTGGTACGGCGAATGCAAAATATAGTGGAAATCAAGACACCCAATGAACAGGATCCTCACTCTCCAAACAAGGACCACCACAGCAAGGTCCTGTAGGCATGGTAAACTGGAACTTCTTTTAACCAAAGACCTACCACTAACGCAGATACCACTCGTATAGAGAGACCGCCGTATACGTTGGCAGACAAACGAATAGTCAGTAATTTTATGGCGTACGTACTCCAGTTTGTACGTACCAACGCTGTAAACTGAAAAATGGAATTTTACAAAACGACTCATCGCAGGTGGTATCCAATTATTTGTATGCAAATAGTACTCTTTTTGAAAATGTGTCAAAAGCAGTTATGTAATGGTATACTAGTTATATACACAACAAAAAACAAGCGGATCCCTGTTGATTTGCCATTTTATGTACATTGTGAGTATATATATATATATATATATATATATATATATATATAAACTCGCCACAGTCTCCACTGATGACGATTCCTTGCCATATCTACCGATGTCTCTAACTACAAATGTAAGAGGTTCATTTGGACGCTAAGCGGGGAAACGAGTTGATTCGGCGGAGATAATTCTCAGTGTGCACTATATCATGGCTCAGTGTGAAATAGACGTCAAGCCGCTGTGTTGCTGTTTTCAGGTTCCGTGAATCGGGCTTGACTAGTCCAATGGCAGAGTGGAATACGGTGTATGTGTCCGAGACAACGAAACTGACGATCATAAATGAAGTTAGGAAAAGAGGTGGTCAGATTACAAACCCTGAAGACCTGCTGTCTAACAGTTTTTTACTCAGATAGCAATTCCACCACACATGAGCTATCGTACACAACGACTGCAAAGAAGAGACAACTGGCGAGCATCTTCCGTTCGCGTAGATCGTGTTTTGTAAACATGATGTCAAATTGGAAGCATGGGTGCAGAGTAAGTTCATCCCTTCGTCGCTCGTAGTGACGCAAGTTGATAAACCTCATTCTGGCCCTTGAACGGCGACTGTCGATCACCTTACTTAGCAAACACGCAAGGTGTCTGTAACATATCGTGTACTCTTGTCAAGTGATAAATTGAGCGTATATTGTGGAACTTTCGGAATACACGTTGTCAAACCTCCGTGCTTTTCATCCGCTCACCTTACTTGACGCCGGCTGACTGATAAAAACAAGGAAGATCAAACACGGCAAATCAGTTTTTAATCTTCTCCTAAACAACAAGCATATAAAATAACTACTATCAATTCTTATCTTGCTTCCGAAGGAAAGAGAAACTATTGTGCAGAACTCATAAGGACTATAAGCCCTGTAATCATACAGTGGAAACGTTCAAATAAAGCAGCATTTTCTATTTTGTAGACAGAAGACATCGAGCTTCTTGTCCAGCACAGTCCGCATGTATTCAGCAGAGACAAACTGACACAATATCATCTGAATATTTTATGCCGGTTAACAGCCACTGGGAGAAAATCTTCAACTAAGATCAGGAGAACCTGAAGGCGCTTCTCCTAAAGTGGCGTCCACAAAGAAAGTGAACAGAAAAAAGAGAGTTATGCATACCTGACAGATACTAGTTAAGGTAGTGAATACTTACTGAACGTAATTACAGGCTAACTTCCATCTGAATGGTCAGTTTAGAAAGCATACTACTTACGCTGCATGAAACCGAATGGTCCCAACAAAAATTCACGATTAGAGCAGCTTCGCATTGTTATCACCAAGGAAAAAAAACAAATCCAAATCTATGAACAAAAGAGGCAGGACGAGACTAATTTCTAACAAAGCTTTTGTGGGTAAAACTGAAACGTGTAACATGAACGTCTGCAATGTGCAAACAACTAATTAAGATCAAAGTGACAACACGAAAGTGTCTGCAAGAGAAGGAGCAGCTTCATTCCGTGTGTAAGGATCAACAAGGTAAACTAAAATCTGAACCTAATAATGACCAGTTCTCCAGTCAATCTGAATTTGATATCGTAAAGTAATCCAATCGCATAAAAACAGATCTGATACTAGACACTAGCTGTCCAATTGTCACAGAATCTAAGACGATAAACAAAAACCAACCTAATTAAGACGACGAAGAACCCAAACTGCGCAAATACACAAGTAAGAAAATCGCAGAGTTCACTCCTAATTTGTACATTCTGTATTTGAAATACGCGGTTAGGAATCCTCATTCTGTTTCTCATCGTAACTAACGTAGAAAGCAGCTGCACTAATTATCACGCTAATGGACAGATTTGGAAAGCTGAAAATGTCGTATGTCGTATATGACCATTAGCGCTTTTGTAGGTTCTCATTGTGTACGACGCTAAATTTACATTTCCATGTTTCGTTTTCATGTAGATTATTGAAGTCAGGGAAAGTGTCCTTTCGTCATTATTTTTACTACAGAAAAATTTATTCGTTTCTACCCACGATTATTGAAGCTTCCAAAATTACTTAGATATGTGACACGCTTTTACTTCAGATTAAGACGTCAAAAATCTGCGACAAATCCCACACACAAGACGTAGCGTCGTGAGCAGATATGATGGGAAAAGTGACAATAAAACCCGCAACAGTCGTCGGAGTTATGGAAGAAATACTAAGAAAAACAGCACAAAGTAGAGTTATAAATTTTAACGTACTATTAACAGTAGGTGACGAAGAGCCGATAACGGTAGTGGATGCAAGAGAGCGAAGTATGCTCAGTGTATCATGGTTAGACCAGGCTGCTGTGGATTTCTGACGTCTGCCTTCGTTCAACTCCGTTGATAACAGAGTCAACGAGGATGTATCCGTGGACACAAGGTCTACTTCAGTCAGGCCCTCGGCATCAACCAGGCTGCTAATCAATTCGAAACTGGAGCCCGTCACTTTATCGATGTCTTCCTCTGTGAAGCCTGCGGGGTCAATGACTGAATGATGTTGACAGGAATCAGATGTGATGATTGTCGGTAGGAACAGCAGACGATGTTGATCATCCTCGTTCAGACTGGAAGGGATTGGCACACCCGCAGAAGCGTCGGACGACAGAAGAGAAGAATCGGTACCGGAAACAGTTAACAAGTGATTTACGGTGCCATTGTGTGACAATATTCCGGAGAAGGGTGTCGAATAGGAACTGGATGTCATGTTGGGAACTCAAGCACGTACAAAGTGACTAATCCGTCTCACCGTACAATACGGGTAAATTCAAACGAATGTTTCATGGTGCAATCGTTTCGAATGTTGTGATGTCGCGAAAGAGTGATTCGAAGTAGCTGAAAACAGAAACAAGTCAATTAAAAAACCGACCAACAGCACAAGTAGACTCTGGAAATTAACGCATCTACGGAGTAATATGAAGGGATGATTCTCTAGTTATTATTGCTAAAACAGGCAATAACGTTAGTCGGAACGGCCTTAGTACAGAAATAAAAGAAGACAGTACAAAAAATCACATCACGACTTGAAGTCTGGTACTTAATTGACATAAGGTGAACACCACTCATAACCGCAGCTTCAAATTCAGGAAATCTTATCAACATTACTTACAAACAAATATAGAGTAAGTTTAGGAAAATGATAACTCATTGGTGCTTGATGTGGAATTAACGGTGATTTGACCAAGTCGGTCGCCTCGCAAACACACGTACCGCAGGCCAAATTGTGACAAGTCTCAACAGGGACGAAACGCGGGTTCGGTGTTCCTGTTCAACGCTGGTCGAAATATTCAATTGGATACAAAGGTTGCGACAACATGTGAGTCGTGTTCAATCCATACCACGCATTCAGAATAAAGTAGCCTAAGGCTTACAAGGGATATCTTATGACTTCAATGGTCAAGCTCACGTTACTGATGGTGACACACGCCACTGAGCCTAAGTGGCCGCGATCTCCCAATGACGAATCGTAGTTCTAATTTCCAGTATAGATTGTACGTATGTATGTACAGTGACATTAACAGTTGTTCAAACCCGAGTAACGCCTTAGAAATTGATACTCTGGGAGACGCAAATCCTCTAACCGAAAATGTCTGACAATGTGAAAACATTAAGTGTCAGAACAACGTTTTCGTATGCAAATCCGTTAGGAAAATCCAACACTCGTCACTAGCCACTTGTTTCCTCATGAAAGAGGAGCCTAAAAATGGCTTGTAAATTTTTTTTAGCCTCGCTATTCTAAAAATGAAAAAAGCGAACAAAGAATGATTAACCGTTGCCCTAAAAAACGAAACACCTCTTAACTAAATCGGGTCGCACGTTTCAATGGAAAAGGTTTACATTTTGCTTGTTTCCCCCTAAGTGCAGTTGTTGTCCTGAATATGTCGGAACTCGAAAGAATCTTCAACCTGCACACCGACGGATGGTAATTACGAGTTACGACAAAAATTCGTGAGTGATCTGTGGGCCAAGCTCCGCCCACAGCGTGACTGCACTAAGTGGATTTTTATATACCGTCATGCGTTCGAACGCAACCACACGTTTGATTCAGTTGATAGGTCAGATTCCTGGGACTGACAAACGAAAGGTGAAAATATACGGTAAACTATCATAGAATTTAGCATCATCAATGGCGTTTGCTGAAAATGTTCAACTAAACTGTCTAGGAATAGTGTTACTTAAATCCCGGAAAACAGTCTAGCCTACTACCAGCGCGGAAATGTGAAACTACACCCGAGAGTTAAAGTAGTTTAACCATTCCTCCGTAGACTACAGTGTCACACAGGCGAAACGTCTGCGGCACACTGGCGATGTCTATTATTAGTATGTGGACTACTGTCAGGAACAACGGCAATCCTAACCACAATATCTGTAGGTAGGACACAGAGATTTAAAAAAAGATTACTTCTTGTTTCGGCAAATGGGTTTAGCTGACACATTCCTAAAATGCCACCTTTGCAGTTCTTTCGTGTTAGACATGTAGAATATTCACTTCTAAGGTTCCACCTCCAAGAACTTAAGTAATCTAGGTGCTTAATGGTCTGAAATGTAGACCTCGAATTCCAAGAATAGTAACACAATTGACGACAGCAATGAATGCTGTCTTCTTTTGAAAATGGGTAATTAGAGATGTCATGTGGATAAAATGACGATGTTAAAAAATTCAAAACACTGAGTTCCCTTGAACCAGTTTACCAATAACGATAGAAGACATACGTCGCGAGATGCTAACATTTCGTTAACTCTTTGCAACCACGAAAGTAAAACATTAGAATACATAATAACAGCAAGCAATGGCAACAGAGCGGCTGGGACGAATTCCGACCTCATCCATTGCAAAGCACAGGTAACGTTGTTGACCCTGCCAACTCGTTTCAAGTATTGTTGCGTAAACGGAATCCGAAGTTGCTTGCCATCTCCGTGGCAATGTTAATCAATACTCGCCGTTCGGTCATGTGTGTGCATAAGCTGTTGATTCACGCAATTTGTCTGCTCTGAAACTGATGGCCGTCCTTGTTTCATGTAATCTCAATCGTTGATTGTTGCTATTCGTATGTTCTATATATTCTAATGTTTTATGTTTATGACTGAAGAGAGCAAACGAAATGTTAACATCTCGCGATGTATGTCATCTATCGTTACCGGTGATGTTAAAAAAAGAAGTGGCTACTGTAGATCGGTCATCATAAATCGCACTCGTCCTCTTGACTAATGGCCTCAAAACCAACAGCCTTCAGGTGGAGACGTTAGCAAAGATGGCGGCTGGACCAGTTCGATGGATAGAATATTACCATGAAATAAAGGTAGTCAGTGGAACACGAAGGATGCAGCCGCAAGGAAATTGCTCAGTAGATACCGCTCAATACGACTGTCTAACAGAGACCATTTGACTCGAATCTGCCGCAGTAAGGTGTAAGCACTGTAAGGTTAAACGTCACCAATTTAGACACCGGCTTTTTACAAACTAAACCTTATTCTTAGCATATATTATTTAACATTGGACCGTTTTCTTTTTTCAACATGTAAACATTAGTATTGCGTAATGTCATCAAAGATAATGGAAACAGTGTTGTACCGTTGGTCGATCATGAACATATTTTGGTTGGTATAGACAGGCGGCCCGAGAATACCGAACGCATCAGTCTGATTAATAACTTCTCTTCAGCTTCCAGGGTTGTGAAGGTAAGGCCTAGAATGGTGGCGAAAGCACATGATGCAATGACTAGTTGGTGTTACCTACAATGGCTCGGTATGATATATGAGCAGAAACGATGTTATTCCGCAGCCCAGATAACCCATGAATTTCATGGTGCGATACACACAACCCCACTATGGTAGACCCCCATTGTATTCGCTGATCATCTTGCGTCATGTAAGCAGAATGTAGTACAAGAGTGTACAACTGAAAGAACTGTATTCGCGACCGAAAACTCCAAGTAAAACGTACCGTTTAAGCTAGTTGGATCATCCACCTAGTAGGCTGATGGAGAATCTGAGGTGCCGCACATCGTGCTATGGAGCAGCTGATGTTCATAAAGGCGCACAAGGTGTTGGACATGGACGATGAAAACATTAGACGTTCTGCTGAGTGAAGCACACCGTTTCAAATCAATGACTGGAAAAACCCTCAGCCGAGGTTGTACCTGTAATGCTGACTTCCTCTGTCTACTACTGTTATCTGTGAACATTAACATTTCCAACGGATGCCCCGAACAAACAGTTTGAGCCCCCAACAGGTTGTACATGACTCACGAATTAAAATATGACAAGACGATAAAGACAAAGACAAGTTTACCAAAAATGCACTTCCGACCTTCCAAGACTGGTGAGAATGTTTCTGTGTTTATATAAAATTGTGGTTTGGAATACTATGTGAAGGAAGGCAGTATTGAAATGGGTATGAAGTCTGTATTTCATGATACGTTCGCGATTTTCCCATACATGTCAAAAGTGATGAGATTTCTGTCTTGGAGTTAGGTTTACCCTATCGCTAACGCCTATCATAAGCAACAATGGCTCGTGCCAAGGTATCCATGAATATGGCTCATAACTTTCAGACATACAGTTTCGGGGCGTACACAGAAAGATAAAAAATAAGCCACTAACAGAAATTTAACGCCGGAAGGTGTGAGAGCAACGACATCGTGGAAAGCCGCGAAACGGAAACTACAGGCCACTAGGTAACATTTTATCCAAGTCAGGTGATCTCCGCCAAACTGATACAATCGCAATAAAAAGTGACACCTCTTAACATAACATTACAAGGCAACTTCGAATCAAACCAGAGGCTAACCTTTTAGCTTTCATGACATAAAGCGACTACTACTGTGACAAATTAGGTCGTATTTGAGAGATGGACATTAGCAGGAGACCAAGACATAAACAGAACTCCAGATACTGCGATGTGAAACCACAACTCTGTATTGACAGTCGGCACCACCAACATTGAACAATCAACCAAGCTGAACGCATTTGAGGCAAGTGACGACTGAGCAACCAGAACTAATTAGTGAACTGTAAGCAAATATAAGGAAAGGATGACACAATGTCGTAAATTCGCTGTAGGTGAAACCGAACGATGTCAAGTGCCAACCAGGTCAACTTAGGTAATGTTCAGATCACGTTGACATAAATAGCCTGTGCACAGCTGACAGTGGATTAGAACACATACAAATGGACCAAACCAACGAATAGCCAAGCCGCACGAACCCAATTAAAATCAAGAATGTAATGGTTCTGACCAATGCGTACGTACAGCTATGCATAATCGAAAATGGCGTCAAATCCGATCAGGTGAAGGTCACCGCACGTGAAACCGCCCTCGTACTGGATCGAGCACGTGTAAACGTGCGTGCGTCGTTGACAATTTACCACACAATAAAAACAATAGCGTTACAAACTGCAAACAATCTTGTTCATAGCACATACAAATAAACGGATGAGTGAAAGCCCGCGCGTACGTACGTCGACACACGCACTGTCCAAGCCAAACGGCAGAACTTCGAAGCACAGCACTCTGAATGACGGGTCAACCTAAGGACAACCCAGCAATTGCGTGAACGCGACGCATCGCGCAGAAGTTTCATAAATGTTTGCGTCACTTGAACAACCTGGAAACAGTAGAAAAAAGGAGGACGAAAATATCCAAGGTAGACAAATCTACACGATGAAGTGTTCATGGCGCGAACGAAAGGCATGCATGCCATCACGTGATATTTACAAACATACGTGGGCTGTACGAACAGTAAAAACCAGTCCAGCAGTCACACAGCTTTAGCCAAGCAGAAAATAGGAGCAGTCGATTCAGTATTACGAGATACTGACGTTCTTCACATAGTTGTTGCACAGGATGGGTATTGAGAATGCTCAACAGTGAAAAAGACTAACTGCAAGTTGTAATTGAAACGGGTAATTAGGTCCTAGTAAGTTCACTTTGATTAATCTAATCTAAATATTTGACCAACGATGTCCGTGTTCGAGCGTTCACACTGCGCAGCACGAACGAGTAGGCAACAGTGAGGTTAGGAGACAGCAGCGAATGGCAAGCGAGTTCAATCGTATGCACAGCCTTAATTGGTTGGGCCACGTACGGGATTTCATAGCCCGTAACCACATCGTCAGCCTCCTTCACTTCATCCAACCGTTAGTAGCCGCGCTGACAGCAGAGTGACACAGACGGTTTGTCAGCACGTAGTACTACTCACTTTGCTCGACCACAGCGAACCAAGCAATTCGACTCCCTCGGTTACTGGTCACGAAACTGAAAACTGCCAAAATATACTAAGGATTGCGGAAAAGTGGCTATGTACCAGACAGTCACATAAGAGCATAAGTTATCTAGAATTCTGTCGCCTTACAAAAATAACATGCGCTACCGTAGAACACTCGGATAAGTAGAAAAATACATGAACTATTGAACGTTGGTCTTGCAACCGACAAGCTGGCATTCAATTTTATTTTTCAATGTTGTCATGCACATGTCGCCGGTAATGCTTCCAATTCAGTTAAGTCACTGAACAACACATACAAGGTTGTATTATCGATTGCGGAAAACTAACCAATGCATAAAACAAAATTCCTTTATACCAGTCAAACTAGTTAGGTGTACAGAAAGCAAACAAAATTGGATACCAGCATTACTTTCCCGAAAAACATGGAAGCTACTTCGCTTAACCGAAAACCGTTGATACCATTGGCCAGCTCACAAAGTACCCTAACGTGGAACCAGTTGGTGATATACGCTTTGAATTTTCCAAATGCAACTACACGTTAACGACAAAACACAATTTTCTAAGCAAACAAATTAACCGGAGCTTAAGAACTCAAATAGATGGCTGCTTCAAAGAAACGACGCCACAAGTGTTTCACACAGGCGGTTCCTTAATACACGTGTACATTTCAAGGATGTCTGGTTTCAAAGAAGCCACCTCAGAAAGCCCATAAATGCAGAACGGAGACATGTTACCATATGTCAACACTTCCTAAGAATGATCGAAAAAGTCCAAGGTATTATTCCCAAGGCCGTGTTGTACAAACGATATAGTGATGCTATAATTTTTAACAATACTGATAATTCTCATTTGTTTTTTAGACTTCATAACTCTACTCACTCGAACAGATTTGTCTCACGAAGCTGGATACAATGGCAATTTCGATTTCTTAGAGGTACCTATCAACAGGCATGGAAATGGGACATTATCGCGATCGGTCCATCGTAAAGCGATGTGGGGCGGGCAATACCTCCGATTCTATAGCTTTGCCCTGAAAGCATACAAACGCCGTTCAGTCAAGACTCTTTCTCACAAGCGCCCCTGATAAGCTGCAAACAGAACAAGAGATGCTAAGACCGTTACTGGCAAATAAATATCGATTTTTAAAAAAATTCACAGAAACACAGCAAGATAAACAAGTGCAATGTGATTTCAAACAACTCAAGCGAGACATATACTTCTATTTAAGCAATTCAAAGGAGATCATCAAGCAAACAACACCAAGAACAAAATGAAGTCTGTCTAATCCCGTAAGCAGACGACTACTAAAATGCGCTTGACTTGAATCACTAGAACATCACTCCCACGAAACCGCGAACAAAGCTCGTCTGAAAAACTTCTCAAGCTATCCACCGCTTCAACTTTAGTTTCAGTAATGTCCACACAAGCAGAACTGACAGAGAAACCAACTCGGGTGGCAAAACGCGCCCCGCTCAGGAGGGAAGACGCAAACCGTCTTTAAGTATGTGAACATCGATATCTGCGTTCGATCGCCCTCATTGGGTGGCACCAGCGCGTGAACAACGATGAAGTTAGGAGGCGGCTTTTGATTATGATTACCAGAAGAGTTCTTTTTTTCAATCTTTACGTTCACACGGATAGATATTAGGACCATGCACTAGTCATCTGTCACACCAAGTATTCTTTACCGTTGCTGCGGCCGACTAGTGTAAGGTGCGAAGTGGACAGATGATGGTTCGGCGTAGAGAAATTAAGTCGTCCACTAGGGGAGTGGCCACTCTAGGTCGGGTTCTGTTACGACCCCACCTGATAGAGAAAAGACAAGAGCAAACGCAAGACCGCGAGC
>LUCH01003609.1:50177-61373 GCA_013368495.1 Paragonimus heterotremus | reverse complement strand
AGGATCCGTTATCAAACATATATATATATATATATATATATATATATATATATATAACTCCAGGCGTCATGGAGATGAACTTATGCATCGAACACTATTCACAGGTGTCCGTGACTCGTATTCAAGCAGACTTTTAGCAATCTTTTTTGAGGATTGCAATGAAGATGAATGATCACACTATCCTACTGATCAGTAGTCAGGTGGAGGCACGTACTTAGGTGTTGAAATAACCAGGAACGCTGGAGTACACTGGCAATAAATGGTGTTTTCCACACATGAACTTGGCATTGACAACCGCAGAGTCTCGAGATTAATGTAATGTGCAAAGGAGTGTTTTATCATGGTGGTGTTGATTTTCTGAATAAACGTTCCCTGTGTAATCCACGTTTTTGGCACACAACAGAAGTAGGTCTTGTTAAAACTCAGCAGTAGTACATACCCTCGCCATGGACAGGGGTTGAACTAGGGTATATGAGGCAAACGTGTTGAATATCACACCCTTTATCTCACGTTAAGCATGACCTACTAACCAATGTCGAAAGGCTTATCCACGCTTGCTCGTGAGTAGTGCTCAGACCTACCGATCCTCCCAATAGGCAGTGCGGTAACTGTTCTATTAACGTAACTCAACAGTTGTACTGCCAAGATATTTCAGTCAAGTTAAAATCACAGAACCCACAAAAACTGATGAGTAATGTTTTTATTACTGTCTATGAAGGTGGAAATTAACTGTGAATGATGCTCAGGCTACAACAACTAAATCGCAGCTCACGTAGCAGTATTGATTTATAGCGCGCCCAGCCGAATTACACTTTCCGCAAGCCCATGAATCGTTACTCGGAGCTGCCAAGCAGTCGGTATTGATGCCACTCAAATCTATCATTACAGCGAACTGATCTGTTGAAAATGTACCGTAGGACGCAAACCGAAAGGATAAATTTTGATCTTCCTAAGTGCACAATTCAACATTCGCTGAGTTGTCTACGTACTCAGATGCAACAAACAGCTGGTTGCGCTTTCAGTTATATATGAAACCTATTTCATTCTCGGTGTACTTCCCTCAAAGCTCAAGTTATACCTCGTTTGATACTAGAGTTTGCTCTATCTAATCATCGTAAGTGTCAACCGGTTCTTTTGTCATGGACCCTTCCTTATTCGTTTCATTTTCGTTGTCAAGATAACGTGTTATCCTTTACCATGTAGTTCGTCGAATTTTCAAAGTTATGATTGGAGCCTACTCATTTGAAGAGTATCGACACTTTTCTGGTTTAAGATGTTTTGATATCAGTTTAAGATGTCTCAAGTGGGTGAGTTAGATTTCAATGGCGAATGGGGTCGCACGGCTAATGTGCACATAGACTGGCTCCTACAGAATGAAGAGACTCGGCCGCGTCAGATGCAGAGAGTTAACAAAGTTAGCTTGCCTAGATCCAGTTACCTGGGACAGCGGAAATTTATACTGACATCTTAAATTGGTTTCCAGTTGATGCGGTGGACGCCAACAAACGATGAGTGAGTGTCTGGTCATGGAGGAATTCATTCTAGGAGAGCATTCTAGTTCGAGACAAACCTCCATATCCTTAACGAGATCATTCGCATAAATGTGTAGCACAGTTTCCACAAACGCCTCGTGACGTAATATTGTTTGGACTTTCCTTCGGCAGACGTTTCTACAAGAAATTAACGTGTGTTGTTTGAATGCGCCAGACTAACGATAAGTATTGTGCCAACTGAAGTCAAAAGCTTGTTTCAACACACTAGAAATAAGAAACCGAGAGCTATGTACACAGTCATGTTATGTCAATTTACAATTATTAGTGTGTACAAAAACAGAAAGTGATTAGTTGTGAAATATGACTGTATAGCGCTGATTATGCTACGGTCTCCAGATATCTGAATCAGAGAGAAGGCCTTCCTGATTAACTGTTGTTGGACCAATAGAATAAGGATAAACAGGACACTCCTGAATGGCTGCAGCTGCGTCCTTCCGTTAGGTGAGCTATCGTTCGCAAATAGCTGTCCTACTGGTCGGGACTACCACAAATCATCACAAACCCGTTTTCTCTTACCAAAAGATGCGTGTTTTGTACTGTCATTTGATAAATTGATTTCAGAAGATGTTGCAAACTTTATACGACTAACTACTCCGGAAATTACCATTCACACATGGCTTTCAGTTGACACGCAAAGTCAGCAGGTCATTTATCGATTCAACCATAAGTGGTGTTACGTCAGTGAACCACAGCAGCTGGGACAATGGAGTTGGCAGACGTTTCGCATGCAGAGTGTACTTCTTCTTTTCGGTGAGTACAAACATGCTTCAGGGGTGCATGTTTCGCTCTACTCAGTCTACTTTATGATGCGGGTTAAATTACGTGCATCTGTGTTTTATCACTTAGACGTTGACTCAGTCGATCGACCGCAGCCATGATTTTATATGGTTCAACTTGGGATGCCGAATGCATCTTACGTGTGTGAATGTTTAGTAATTATTCGCCGAACTTCTTACTGTGACTCGAAAAGGTCTGACCAAACATCAACTAGAAATTATATGTTTGTGGACAGTTGGATGGATTAACTAACCGTCTATAGGTTCGCCACGTGCCAATGAGTAGGCATCTTTTGTACGGATATAAACCTTGTGGTACTGACGCCAACCACTAACTATTGGATTACCTATCTGTGACCCAGCTTTCTTCGACTACTCTGGCTAGGTGACGTAAGGTAATCCTCAAAATCCGATTGTCGGGTGATAGTTTCAACCTGAAGATGACCATCTAAACAACGGAACGTCCCATGAACGGTACTCTGGTGAGTTCGAGCATGGACTGAATGCTGTGTGTGACGCTCCAGTTGGTTCACGTCTGCTTAATAAGAATCTTCACCTAGAGCTGTGACTGATAGTGGTTCAATGTTTGTATTTGGTCCGTCTAACATTTAGTATATATCATGGATTGGGATATCCTGTTTCAGGTATCATTCTGCTGAATTACTCAGTAATCAGATAATGTTTATCTCGTTAGTAATTTCAAGTTTCACCCAGGAAGTCGAAGTTCGCACGTCGGTAACTTGGTGGCATTAACTGAACGATGGAGATGATGAACGTCGACCTAACAGAACTGACTGTATTGAATTCTTCAGTTTTGGGTTTGCGGAGTACTTGCGATGAATTGGATTGCCACCACCTAAAGAATGAGAAACCAACGGCTATGAAAATAATGCGTTTAAAGCGGTGTTTTTTCGAACTTGGTTCTTTGAATAGAACAACGGTTACAGACCCTAAGAACGGCGACCCGCACTGAAACATGCAACATAACAAAACGCTTCGCGACATAAAGACTGTAAACTTCAATAAGGCAATAAGAAGACGTAAATCATGTGATGTTTTCCGGAGTAACACTTCGTACATTCTGATCACACATGGACATACAATTAATTTTAAACAGTAAGATAAGGTTCTGTAGGGCGGAAATAATGGCTTAAGGGATTAGCCAGACAGAAACGGAAATGAGGATTAAACAGATAGGGCTTCCGACTAACAGGGCAGCCGTAACATCAACACAAATTGTTTTTGAACACACAAAGGGGATTATGACGTCTGATAGCCAAAGCCTCAGCAAACTGAAGGATGCGTTTCCGGTTGCTTCGAAAAATCACAGAGGATGCGTTACAAACTTTGACCCTGTGTTCTGCTTGGATTAGGTGCTTTCCTACTGATGGCTCTGGGTGCCGTCCGTCCGCCTCCATGCACGCGCTTGGCGTTTCTAGTTGTGTTTCCAGCCACTTGGGGACATGCTGCTTGATACGAGAAGCCAGCTGACGGTTTGTCCTCCCTATGTAGCTCATGCTGCAATTAAATGAATATTTCTATAAACAATGGGATGTGACAGACGTAGGCTGTTTGTTCGTAGCCGAGGAGACTGGTAAGGCCTTAGTTCGCTGTATTATACATAGTTTTACAGCGTTATCAGATCTGGATACAGCAGCTGTCAGACGGCTTTCTGCTGTTGTTGACCAACCGTTCCCTAGAAACGGGAGTTATAAGTACACCGTCTTCTTTGGTACCGTTGTTTCCTGTATCCTTGGGGTAATAAAACTGCTATATTTCTTAACAACTTGCCAGGGGTACCCGTTGACCCGCAACGTATCTCTGAGTGTGCTTGATTCTTGTGATAGATTATCATCTGAACATAGCCTTCGCGCCTTGTGAAAAAGCGTTCGACCAAGGTTTCTCTGTAAACCTCGTTCACCTTAATCCAGGATCAATGTGGTATCAAAGGAAATATGTTCAGAAGCTTTCGTTTAGTCATCTTTTTGATTACGGGATTATGCATGTCAAATTTCTAATCATGCTTCTGGTCCAGAATGCAACTCCTTTCTAGACAGGCTGTCAGAAACATGAACTCAGTAAAACTATCATGTCGGTAATACGCCCGCAGCAGTTGTCGACTAGAAAAATATGTGCCTTAGGTCGGACTAATAATTTGTTTTTGTTTTCTCATTCTGTACATTTTTGTCCAGGTTAACTACCTGGAACATGTTCAAGCTTTCGTTTCAATCAAAGCAACCAGACGAGGAGATTTAACCATCTTCCTGACATCTCCAATGAACACTACATCTATGCTCCTGCGTCGCCGGCCACATGATGCCGACAGTCTTCGCGGATTCACCAAATGGCCGTTCATGACCACACATACATGGGGCGAGAATCCTCGTGGGATTTGGCGTTTAACCGTACTACTAGACCCGCGTTCGGAAGATATTTTTGGGCATGCGACGTTGACCGAATGGATTTTGGTCCTTCATGGCACTCGCAGTCCACCGTATGATCATTTGCCCGACAGCATGGCTTCCATTGCCCCCAAGCTGGGCGTGGTTAAAAGACAACATGCTACCGATCGTTTTAAGGCGTGATTCATTCCTATCCCCTCCTCATTTCTTTCATGGACACCACCTTCACATCACTTACATATGTGAAATTTCGTGTTTGTCCTCTGTTCTGTTGAACAAATGTGGTGTCGTTCACCCAAACACTTTAAGTCTGCGCAAGGATCTACACAATACGATATTCTGAACACTATACTCTTTCGTACACGTGTCTGTGATCCGAACTACTGTCGTCTTTAAGCGGACTTCATCTCCGTTGATTCATATTATCCCTTATCGTAAGTCTAAGATTTGATGTACCCCGATATGACAACTTCAGAATCGTTCGTCTTCAGCTTCAATAACTGTGATTTGTCGCGTCCGTTGGTTTTCTCTGACAAAATGTTTTTGACAATTTGCCGTTTGTGTTGTACTTGATAACTATTTGACAGTTAGATGTTAAAAATTATTTTTAAACGGTGGATTTTGGCTTCATGAAAGGGAGCGGTCGTCACTGTTGCTATCGTTGCAATTTTTGTTGTTGTTATTATGTCGATATACAAAAGACAAAATAAGTACACCCTGCAGAGAGATGAGGCAAACTTTGGACGACTTAATGATGACATATTTCAAGTAGTAGGTGCTTTCATGAAAAAAAGACACTATTTGACTCAACCATTCCTGTCTTAAACGAGTGATTTTTGAGGTCCTTCTAAGGATATTCAATGAAAAAGCTGAAAAGGTATAAGATTAGGAACTAGAATACCTCAATCACTGAAACGAAAACGTGGGCTTGTGAAGCATGCAATGCTACACTACTTAACATCGATTCACACTCACACATATCATGATTTAAATATCGAGGACGGGCAAACAAGAGCCAGAAATGACTGGTCGGTGAGAGGAACAAACAAAAAGCTTCCTTCTAAACACGTCGCCGGTAAGACAGCAATCTCCAGTAGACCCGAAACTTTGAGAAAGCAAAAATAGATTCATGTTCAGGAGTGTTATTCTTCCAGAGCATTTCATCACATTATACAAGAACATGCAGTATCATGTATTGATATCAATGTTAGTTCAACGTAAAACATATCGCACACTTCGTGATCACACTGTTAACTCCACCAGAAAGTCCTCACAAAAAGGTAGTGCCTGTTATGGCACCGAGTGAAAACATTCCATCACTTCATCAGTGTTCGGGACCAAATCATTTAGGCTGACATCTTCAATAGTGGATGACATTGTGAAAATTCATCTGGTTACCACGCGCGCAGTTCAAAGTGTAACTAATCACAAACCAGTGTACGCTGTCCGAATCGCCTTAGGTAGGCAAAAGGCGATTGATGCGTCCGCGTTAATCAAGGGTTGATAGCCACCTGTAAACATTGTCCAATACGATGATGTGCCCAGACCACACCTTCGAAAACGCACCAGTTGACGGCGAATTTATTATCCAAAAGATTCCGTATAAGTTAGCTACGCAGGCAATCCTTGTCAGACAATTAAAAATATACACCTCCCCAGAAACTTCTTTACTGTCTATTTCTGAAAAATGTACGTTATCTTTGTTTCAGAAAATCTTCCGTATTTCTCACTCTGAACGTCATTGTATTTTCAGTAGCCACAGGACTAATTTACCTTGACTCTCATCCATGTAAAGTGAGCAGTGTCCACATCTGATAGCAGCCTTCACAGGCCCAAAGAGTTTTCAGCCAGCATCTTTCGAAAAGAAGCACTGCACTTGAGTTTCGTTCTCGTTCGGTAACGTCACTAGTGCACGTCCTTGTCACAGCTAGGAGTTAAACTCCGGCCACACCTTAATGGGGCTTCACGTTAGGTGCGACCGAAATATCGTATCCAAACACAGCTATATTCGCTTGTGATTAGCGCTCAGGTTCCCTCTCGCCTCCAGAGTAGACATAATGATTACTCCGTTAACTACAGTAGATGGCTCGATGACGTGATGTTGTCAAGTTGAAACGACATAAATCGTGGTTAAATGGTTATTTGGTCCCCAGTGTTTTTTATAACATCCGAAGTAACTGCAGATTAAATGTCGTTCCATCTTATTTTATGCGTGCAGAGCCCACTACAGCAGACAGACCGGCGCAATATTGGTTGGAAACTTCATATTAAGCACGTTTTGTCACCAACTTCATGGTTGAATGTAGTTATAGCACTGTTCGCCTGTACCGTTCACGATGCTGAAAACCTCCAGTTAAACACACCTTGCCATTCTTGTAGGAGGTTTCCCCTTTAGCTGGTTTTCTAAGTGAGACAGTTGTACTGTTATTCATTTTTCGGATAGTTCGGCTAGCTGTGAGACTGATTTGTCATGGGCACTTGTCTGATCTGCTCCTGGCATGACCAATGAACGTTTCATTTCAAACTGACGACTCACACTTAATCATAGCCTACGCACTTAGTCTTTTGGCTGGATTTGGAATTGTGTTAGTCATTCTTGTGATTGATTAATAATAAAGATGCTACGTGACACTCGTTCGTTGGCTAAAGCAAGCCGCTCAATCACTGCTCCGGTCGCATATAGGGCCAGAGCATGCGTAGCGTCATACAACAGTGTTTCGAATGGCCCAATTCCAACTGTCCCGATGGTAATTGTTTTCATCTTGACGGGCCTTGGTGACCAGAGGTACACATGACGCGTGGGCGGAGACCAGGGGTGTTGTGGACTGGAATGCTGACTCGTAAACGCGAGAGCGCGTGTGGCATGCTAACTAGCGCGTTGGACAATTAAAGATTGTGCTCTATTGGACGCCTTTTCGCTACATTGGTGCCGTGCCCTGAATACAACGCAATGAAGTTGCCATGGCCAAGCCAATTTGAGGATGGAGACGTGGAAGAGTGGCTGTCGGAATTTGAGACGATTGCGGCGTGCAATAGATTGAAAAGTGAAACACAACTGTTGAAGGCATTAGGAACACTGTTCACAGGACGAGCAAAAGCTGTCTATGACTTGAGCACGCAAACCAAGGGCGCAACATCGTATCAAGAAACACGGACTGCACTGATTCAAGAGCTTACAAAGGAACAAGACCGACAACGGGCAATGGATCGGTTTTATGGTGCCGGATTATGCGACACTCAAGAACCCCTGGTTTATTATCAGCACTTATTACGACAGTTGACGTTGGGCTTACCGGAGACAGATGAGAAAACGAGGGATAGATTGGTGAGGGAGCGGTTTATCTAGCTTGTCGTCGGAGTTGCAGGAGAGCGTTCGGATGGCCGAGTCTTGTGGGATCACGGACATCAAACGCCTTGTCGGAATTGCACAGCGCCAACCCGTACGGACGCAAGTCAGACGGCCGGATGTCAGGGAGCTCGAACAGAAAGTGGAACAGCTGTCGAAGGCAGTGGAAGGTTTGAGATGGATGTGGAACCAAGAGGAGCACAAGTTAGACGAGCACGTGCACAACTTCGCTGTAAACATTGTTTTGTTTGTAATGGGGCTTATCATGGAGGCGTTCCATGGGTAAAAGTTTTGATTGAGGGGGAACAAAAGAATGCGATAGTAGATACGGGTGCGTCGGTTACAGACAGAGTACCAGGATTGCCCGTTAGGTCCGGTAATTGGCGTGTAGTTACGGTCGGAGGGACGGCGTTGAATGCGCTAAGGACTCAGAACGTTAAGATCCAGATAGGTGGTATCAGGCTACGTCACGTAAAGTTAGTGATTGACAGTGTGAAAGAAACGATAATAGGCGCCGATCTGCTACGTCGACTGAAAGCGAACGTAGACCTGGAAAGGAACGAGTTGCGTGTTGATGGTGATGTCGTGAAGTTACATCGCGAAGAGACCAAGGATCAGTGCCGAATAGGCTGCGTCTCAGTGAAATCTCTGTCAGAGTGTCCGATCCCAGCCATCCGGCAGTGTGTTAATGAGTTTGCTGATTTGTTTACTAACGCGGATGATCAATACGGATTTTGCATGTGGATGGAACACTCGATAGAGTTACAGCCGGTTAAGGAATGCAGACCGGTATACCGACGAAGTGGAGAAACAGTTAAAGGAGACGTTGAAGAAAGGAATAATTCGAAGGACAAGCAGCCCATTTTCGTCACCGGTCGTGTTGACCAGGAAGGCGGATGGGACCTACCGATTTTATGTCGACTTCAGAGAGCTGAACCCACTGACTATCAAAGATGCGTTCCCGATGCTTAAGGTGGAGGAGATCTTTGCGCACCTGCATGAAGCTAGAATACTATCCCTCATAGATTTGCGTTCCGGCTACTGGCAACTATCAATAGCACGGAATGACAGAGCGAAGACTGCGTTTTGTGTGAACGGACAGCAGTACGAGTTTCTCAGGATGCCGTTTGGTCTGTGCAATGCTCCAGTGACTTTCAGACGTCTCTCGCTCTGCATTCTGGAAGGTCAGGAGGGAGTAACCGTATACGGAGATGACATCATTGTATTCTCCAAGACACTGTCGGGACACGTAGACAGTAGCAGTGTTGCAACGAATCGATGCAGCCCGCCTAAAACTGAGTAGTAAGAATTGCCAAATAGGCCGCAGTTCAATCGTTTGCTTGGGACACACGGTTGGTAATGGAAAAATCCAACTACTGCCAGAGAAATTGATAGCCATTGAAAAATTCCCAGCACCAAAATCGAAGCGGCAACTGAGGTGTTTCTTCGGAATGGTCGGTTGCGATGCGACATTTACGCCAGGGTTCCCTCAGAAAGCATATCCACTATTCCAACTGCTGCGGAAGGACAGGAAATTTGTTTGGACTGAGGACTTGGAGATGGCGTTCAACGAACTCAAACAGGAGGCTGTCAGCATGCGACGGTGCCTGACGATCCCAAAACCGAATGAGCCATTCACGGTATCAGTTGATGCAAGTGATATCGAAATCGGAGCAGTTCTTTCACAACCTTCGGGGACCATTGAGTATGCCAGCCGAATACTGATAGAAGCAGAGAGAAAGTATTCTACCACGGAGAAAGAGTGCTTAGCTATCGTCTGGGCGCTGGAGAAGTGGAGGATCCATTTGATAGCGACCACTTTTCATGTCAAGACCGACCACAAACCCCTGATCTGGCTGAAGACGGCGAAGGATCCACGTGGACGACTGGCAAGCTGGGCACTGCGACTACAGGAGTTCCATTTTACTATCGGATATGTCAACGGTATGAACAATGAGGTACCTGATACACTGTCGCGACCGATACAGGAAAATGAGCTGCCAACTGAAGCCATACCCGTGAACGTAGCATTGATTGTCGATAAAGACATCTTGGTCAATCAGCAGCAAGACCCTCAAGTACGCGAAGTGTATGATCATCTACTGTCAGGGAACAAACCCAAGACGTTGACTTTGGGATTGAACGAACTGCTACAGACCTTGGACCGACTACACCTGGAGAACGGTCAACTCGTCGTCGATGTGGAGGTACAGAGGGGACTTCCACCTGGAAGACTGCCATTTATTCCAGTGAGCCAGAGGGAACGTGTGATTCGACTGGCACACACAGATGTTCACACGGGACATGAACGCGTGTTCGGACTACTGCGGCGAAAGGTATTTTGGCCCACGATGCGGAAAGATGTGACTAATTTCATTCGAGCCTGCCCCCATTGCCAACAGAACCGAGAGACAATGACGATGTTACGTAGGGCAATGGTGTGGGCTATAGATAAATGACTGCGGTCTAACACTAACTACATATAACAAAAGAAGAGTACACAGTTGAGTAGTAAGGTGTATGACACAAATAGACATAAACAGGAAGATGCTTAGAACACAGACAAGACAGGAGACTCATGTACAGTACAAAATAATGTCCGTGTAGATAATAGTGTGGATAGCAGTATCCAGGTGTATGCTGTGTGTTGGCAGTGTTGTAAGGATAGAATCACGTGGATTCTATGTGGTGCGGTGCAGTTGTGGTGTAGCTCACATCCTCGTGTCCATTGGCTCTGCGCGTTGTTGACGTGTTCACCGTCCGAGACGCAGCGTCAGAAGTTGTGTTGTGCCTCTTGCGGGTTTAGTCGCCTTCATGTGCGTGCATTACGCGCCTGTAAGTTAACGCGCGTGAGTTGGCTCAGTCGATGCGCGCGTGTGTTCTGGATGGTTGATGCCGATGCGTATGTGTGCGTGTGTGTCACGTGCTGCCTTGTGGTACAGGTTTTCGAGTCAAAGACTTTGATTGAGGGCCCTAATCGCTCTCCTGTCTAGGTCTGGGCGTCCTGGTAGTATTCTAAGGCCATAAAAACCAAGACTTTACAACATAAACCAAATACTATTGTTGTGATCCAAAAACGCGGATGGCACAAAGGTTATTTATGAGACAGAGCAATACAC
>LUCH01003609.1:0-24903 GCA_013368495.1 Paragonimus heterotremus | reverse complement strand
AAATTTCGATTTAAAAATTTCAGAAAATTTTTAAAAATCAAGGATTCGCGCCAAAAGGACCGTTTTGCCTTTTGAACGACCTTCAAGGCGAATCCCATGAAACGGATAATTGGCTTTTACTGCCATGTGTAACTTTTCTTGTAATGAATGAATATTTGGGGGAGGGTGTCACACTTGTTCGACCTCTCTATCACACCAGTAGACAGCCTGGGATTCAGGAGTGAGGTGATGTGGCTAATGGGAAGAGAACTGCTGCAAACCCACAACCCCCAAATAAACAGCTGCGTGGGACTAGCTGCAGGTTGCCTTAGTTGCCACCCGTGGTATCTCCACTTCTGATTTGCAGGTAACGATGTTAAACGCTTTGGCAGTTTGGTCTCTGATCGAGGGTTCCCAATTTGCGCCCGGCAGCCATCCCAGCCATATGAAAACACCGCGGAATATGGGGCCGGAAAATGGGGAAGTGTGCATGGACTTGAAAGGTTCACAGTTTGATAGGACACTATTTTAAGAGATGCATTAAAATCATCGCCCAGAAAACACAGGGGTGATGCCATTCGACCAGCCTCCATTCTCAACCTGAAAGCATGTGCTCCTCGCTCCATACGTTACAATAGAAGGCATGACCATATACTTCTTTGTTACACTATTTGCAGCATGTGAATATGCTTACACAGCCACTCTGTCACAGATGTAACCTGAAACAATGATTTGAAGACAAAACGAGCTCTCACGCTGCCAAATTCCTGTATGCCGCCACTACCTGCCAAGTCTTGTTCGCTATGCTAAAGAAGATTTGGAAAGATCTCCTGCCACACTTTTTCCGGCTGCATTTTGTATGAGATCACACTCGCTATGTACTAATTCATCTGGGAGCTTCTTCCACGCATTCACACTCCGGTTGCTGCAGAAGTTTGTTCGCACGTCTAAACCAGCTTTGCTTTTCTTCAGTCGGGGACTATGAACTCTGGTGGTGGCTTCTTGACCCATGTGCGCGAAAGTCCGTGGACCTTACACCACTCATGCCTTTCAGTATTCCGAAGATCTCGATAAGACCACCTCCCACTCTCCTCCTTTCCATGGAGTACTCTCCGAGCCTCGTTAGTCTGTCATGATATGGTTTACACTCAAATCATCCGAGTTGCGATTTGTACTCTCTCGATGCGCTGGATATCTTCACGTAGGTAGGAAGCCCACGCCTGCACACAACACTTCAGGTGGGGCCGAACGATAGATTTGTATAGCGGCAGGAAGACTTCCGGTTGCACGTTGGACAAAGCTCGCTCAAGTCTAAACAGCCCACTAAGGGCTTTGTGAGCAGCCACTGCACACTGGGCTGAGGACTGGAAGTCGTTTTTGATCAATACTGTCAGGCCTCAGGTCTTTTATACGCATTCAGTGGTGGAAGAACGCTGGGGACCGGGTACTTCCAGGGGTTCAGAGCTTCCAGTTACCATTTGACACCTGGCGGCATTCAGTGGAAGGTCCCATTTGAGAGACCACCCTGCTACGGTCTTCAGATCCTGCGTTAATGCGGCACGATTTGTGGACCTTTCTATTTTCACATCATCTGCGAATACGAAGCACGGGTTGCTAACCCCACTCACTAGATCGTTTACCAACAGCAGAAACAAGAAAGGACCCGAAACAAATCCTTGAGGGACGCCACCATGAGCTGTGCCCACCTCAGACAGTCCGCCTCCAACCTTTTCTTTGAGAACCCTATTAGGCAAGAAATCCTCCACCCAATCAATCACTAAGTTGGAGACACCAAACCACTTCGTTTTGTTGATGAGATAACGGTGATTTACTTAATCGAAGGCTGTGCCGAAATCCACGTAGCAAACCTCAACTTTCCGGCCTTCGCCCAACCGTCTCGTGACCTCACCCATGAAGTACAAAAGGTTGGATAGACATGACTTCCCTTTCTGAAGGCCGTTCTGTGCAGTGCTAAGAAGGCTGTTTTTAACAAGATAAGTCGAAACTTTTTCCCTAAATGGAAGTTCTAGCACTTTCCAACTCTACTCGTCAGGCTCACTGGCCTGTTATTATTTTGTTTGTCTCGCCAACCTCCTTCATAAACAACGACCACCGTGGCTACGCGCCATTCATCTGGGCTTTTTTCCTCCTACAAGGAAGTAGTAAACAACTTCCGTGGTGGACGTTGTTGACCTTCCGCAGTGGCTCAACGATGCCCAGGTGGATACCATCAGCTCCTGCGGATTTTGGGGGCTTAAGGTAGCCTAGGACCTTCCCAACTTCTTCAGTGAGAAATACTTTGTTCATTATGCTGTGAGGTCTGGATTCTATCAATGTTGACAGAATCTTGCCCTCGGTCCTCCTGTGAACCCATCTGGAAAAATCCACGAAGGAGATTGGCCTTCTCTGTTTCCTCACTGTCTGGTTTACTCTTCTTTGTCAATAGGGCTTCCGCTTCTTGCTTGCAGAATCCCATGGATTGAACATACGAGTAAAATGCTTCGGAGCTGCTTTTGCATCGCGCACAAGGCCTGCCTTAAAGCTGTGCTTTACCGGGCGCTGGGCCTTGCGGGCTGCACTTCTATAAGCTTTATACTTTAGTCCTTTACGATGGCTTTCGTTTTTTTTGTGTTTCTTCCAACACTTGTTTCTGGTGTAAAGCGCTCTACGCAGCGTTTGTGATTAATCATTTATTAATCCAGATAAAACAGAACCAAAGAATTTACGACCACCAAATACAAGTGCATCCGATTTTACTGGCAGTGGTTGAACTAGGAAACAGTCAGCGTTGTCAGAGTTTGAGTCGGGTGACGGAAATCTGGATAAGCAATCAACATGGGGAATAGCTTTCGCACTACGATGAATGATTGCGTAGTTGTAGGAACTGAGGGCAACGTTCCAACGTTGCACCATGGCAGCAGATGACTGCCAGCGATTTGCTGCAATGGTACAGATAATTTAGGGCTTCTTAATTCGTAACAATGGTGAATGAGGGTCCAAAAAGGTATTCATGAAGCCTTTTAACAGCTCAATGTACTGCAACGGCTTCACGCTGGGTCCGAGAACACTCACGTTTGGCTTTACACAAACGACTTAAATTGCATATAATAGGTGTACCACAGTGTTCGAGGACCGTACCTATTCCAGTGGGAGAAGCATCCGTAATTACAACTGAATGACCTTTGGCAGAAAACGGTTTTAAAACGGCAGTAGTTTGAAGATGGTGAAGCAAAGTACGAGCGTTTTTTGTGGTTAGTGGACCAAGAAAAATTGTTGATGGACGACACGTCGGACAAAGAAGTGGCACACTGAGCGAACTTCAGAATAAAACGTGAGTAGTGTTGGAGTGCACCCAGAACGTAGCGGATTTTATGGGGGTTAGTGGGTGACGGTGCATTCACTAATGGGGTTAGGCGTGGTAAATCCGGTGTGAAACCATTACAGCCAACAGCGTAACGAAAGCATAAGGAAGAGGAAGCTGAAAAATTATACTTCTTTGTGCAAATGGCTACGTTGAGGTCAAAAAATCGGTTCAACAGAGAAAGAAGGCGGCAATTGTAGGTGAGTTTACCAGGAGAATGAACAATAACGTTATCTTGAGAGGTTTCGGTGCCGTCTAAGTCATTAGTAGTTGTATTAACAGAACTTGGAGTACCGCTTGGGTAACGTTCAAACCAAAATGTAGAAAAATGTATCGATACGGTCCGGATGGTGTAGTATGCACGGCCAAATTGCCTGATACTTCATCAAACGGAATTCGTAGATAAGCACCCTTTAAATCAATTTTCGGAAAGACCTTAGAACCTGACAAACGATATAGTATACTGTCGGGTTCTTCCGTTGTGCAGGCACCTTGTAGTAGACCTGCAGTCACCAGAATTTCTCGCTGTAACTCCATCAACTTTTAATGATGTAACCAATGGAGTAGCCCAGTTTGACGAGTCAACAGGCGTTATTACTGCTTTATCACATGTGGATTGCAATCCTTTGCGCACAGGTCCTGGTAAACCAATTGGGGTGATTCGTCTCTTCGGGAAGACTGGTTCCCCCGAAGCTTCAAGTTTTACCCCCAGCGTTAGCCTTCCCCCTGTGACCTTAGAACAGCCGATTATAGGTCGTCTAGTGTCAACGTCGTTCACTGACGTCAGTAACAAAATTTCAGAACGTAGTAGTCGCGAAACTTCAAGTCCAAGAGCAGAAGAGCCTGAGCTTGAAACTAAAACTTGACAATTAGTAGAACTACCATCGGACAACTTCACCGATGCGTTGCAGCAGCCTACAAAAGGCAATGAGTGACCAGCAATGCCACGAATATTAACCCATATGGGTTGCGGAACCGCATGAGGATAAAATGCAGCTTGGCCTGAACGTGAAATTATTGATTCGACAATACCAGCGTCAACAATAAAGTTTCAACTTTTGCCAGAAGCAGACACTACTGTTTTAAAAAACACAGGAAGTGTTTTAGGGCGAAATAGATCAAGAAAGAGTAGAAATGTAATCAGGTAATGGCTGAATATTCAAATTAGAATTTGTCGTTAGGTGACATAAACGTCCAGAACTACATACCGAATGAACACGACCCACTTTACCGTAGCTGAAGCACTTTGCCATTCTTTGCGGACACCGGTGCCTGGAATGATTGCGTCCACAAGATGCTTATTTCCCAAGTTGTTGTGGAGCTGATTTCGCATTACTTTTTTTAAGAACTGAACGGATTGTCTTGGCACACGGAAATCAGTACGCGGTTTGAATGCATTATCCTGTCTCGGCCTTGAATTTTTGCCCTTAGAATAATTGCATGGAGCAACCTCAGTAGTCTTCGTAACTTGTTTTTCGTCCTAAAACTGTTCACAAACTTCAGGAATTATCTGGAACCTTTAGTCTTGATGCAGTATAAGCTTCGATTGTAGCTCTGGCAAGTTAATGCCAGCAATCAAACTATCACGTAGCTGATCCTCTAATTGGGTGCCGTAATCACACCTGGCTGCTTGCGTTTGCAATTATAGGACGAAGTCACGAATCGACTGAGATTCTGACAGAGTTAACACAGTGAACTTGGCCCTTTCAACTGCCACAAAATTCACTGGTTTGAAGTGTTTGAGGAGAATTTTCTTTGGCGCGGAATGGGAAAAATCGATTGGTGAATCCGGAAAAGCCAAATTTCTGACAAGAGCATAAGCCTCCATGCCGATGAAATCTAGAAAGAAAGCAGCATTCTTTTTCTCGTTCAGATTTAACATTGTGAGGAACCAAGTATCAAACCTCTCCAAATGATTCTCCATTGCCCTAGCATTTGAATTAGTGGGTAATCGATCAATTTCAGTACCCCTCGTAAATAATACAAAAGCGCGACCGCAAATGCTATAATTAGAATCGAATGTATAAGAATCGCAAAACCCAATTAGGCACAATAACACAGAACGCACATTATCGAACCGACCAAGTTGTGCGGGATATTGGAATAATAAAATAATTACATTACAAGAGGTAAAGTATGCCAGTCATGTTCATCACATCTAATTTCCACGCCTGATTTTAACACTGCTCATGCTTACTAGAAGTATTGGAAATGGTGGTAGTACTAGTAAGCATGATTAATAAGGTTCAGGTCAAAGCACAGCAGTCTCAAAAATGGTGAAGCATACACAATCAGTTGCAACATTTCGTAATAAGAATGCCCACCGATAAGAATAGTATCGTCCACGCGATAAAATATGTTGACTTAGTCGAGGCTCACGGCATCAATACCCTTATGTTGATCGACTGCTTTGGTCCACCAATCAGTGACCGTCGGCAGACTTGTGGAACACAAACAACCCTTTCAAAACCGTGCTATACTTAGAAAAAACAGTCTCAACAGAGAGGCATTCATGAAGCGATTCATATACCAGTCCATCTGAATTGTTCAAAATGTAAGAAAGCAGGGCTATTATACGGCAATCACTGGGATGATCAGACCTTCCACCCTTCAAAAGTGTTGTGACGCTCGCGAGTTTCCAACCGAGGGGTACTATTCCCTGGGAGAGAGGAATAATGGAAACAATGTTCTATGTGGGACAGCAAGCAGTTCAACCGCTGTACGCAAAGCCTTGATGGCAAATCTTCGGATCCAAAAGAACTGTTTGCAAGGTACCTGAACTTAGCCACCGCCACCTGTGAGAAAGTGTCTACAATTTTAACGCTACCAGTTTCATCGTAAAGTCGAGACTGAGAAACTGAAGATGATTTCATGAGGATGCTGCTGTAAAACCTAGCGGGAACATCAGAGGCTCCGGTATCAGAGCAAGTAAAACGTGACAGATTCAAGAGCTGGGAGGCTCCATTGTTCTCATTGTGGGTTCACGATATAAAGCTTTCCGTGAGACTCCGTTAGTAGCGAAGACGGCCTTCGCTGATTAGCGAGGTATGCCTACTTTTTAAACTAGCTTTAATGTTCTGGTCATTTTCAGACCCAGTAGTTGACAGCTAGTCTAAACTTATCATATCTCTAGTGTAACCCTGAGTGTGCGACAGTTTAGTTAACTCGGGGGCCTGTTCCGTTTGATGGCTGTCGAAAGGGCTGCGAAAGAAAGGGTACTAAGCTTCCAACGAAAGTAGTCAGCACTGTTGAATGGGGGAATCCGTCCGAAGTCACGCTGACAGGTAGCTACGTAGTCTGGCTCTACCTGTACTGCGAAAGTTCCTGCGATCACTGACCGCTGAGTGAAAAAGGGTGACGCAGCATATGCAGTCAAATAAGGTGATTACGTGGTCATCCAGTCCTAAATGGGAGGTGATTTCGGGGCTCTCAACCATCAAATTTTCGTTTGTTAAAACGTCGTCCATCCGTGGGGGGTTATTGCCAATAGGTCACCGGGTGAAATCAGAGATGCGCTTTGCAAAACACATGGTCCCGGTAATATTGGAAGATTGGACAGGCATAGAATGTTTAGTACCTGTATATGAGAGAACAAGAAAGTTAATTTCAGGTCAGTCGAAATCTCTCATCAGGGGGATATAAGAGAGGTACAAGGTGGTCGTATCTCTTAACTCAAATAATAAGAGTTCGTCTTTGGAACTGCCAGAAGATGGATGGTGATAGAACATCCTCAACAGTCAACGATCAGAAACATTCAGGCGACTTCTGCACCAAACCGTTTCCAAAACGCAGTGGGTAACGTGCTGTTATACATGGAGGCCTAGACAGAAATTCGAACACAGGAGACCTGAAATTTCCCCCTATAAGTACGGAGAAGTACCCCATCCCCTATGACAAGCCCTGAACTTGCGCAGGGTATGCTGAGTCGCGATTTCCCCACAGCAACAATCCTGGGCTTGACGGAAGAACAAAGCGAACAAAACTGCAACGCTTCGATGACTAAACCAACTGCGTTCTTGCTTATGCACTTAACAGCATCAGGGGTAAGCTAGCGGGCATTATCTCGGAATTACATATGAGGTAGTCCATTCACAATGTTATCACGGTGATTGTCACCGGTTCCATAGAAGCCCGCTACAGAAAGTTTTGACATAAGTAAACCTCAAGCAATTGCTGCAAATCACCTAATGCGCGTGCGCTACTGGCTGTCAGCACCTCCCATCCTTCTTTGGAACGATCTCTGTGAAGTGAAATTCCGCCACAACTACGAGAATGCCAGTGGCAGAATTGCTTCACCATGGGGTCCCATCTCTCACAGTGACAGTGATTACGGAAAGATGCGGACAAGCTTCACCCGGTTTGAGATTGGGGCGTGAGATGAGATGACTACTTTGCATTTGGAGATTCGTAATTTCATATGCAGCTGCCCAGAACCGCCACTGGCTTCTTCGCGTCAGCCAGAGACTAGGGAACACTGTTAATAATGGCATTGCGCGACCTCTCAGTGGTCGCAGAACTCTTGCTTACGGGACTTCACCTCTGTCTTTCAGTCCATGATATATCAGAATATACGCGGGGCCGGAAGTCGTCCAGCATTTCGTTCGTCGCTAAGATAAACTCTTCCGTTGTGCTAAGTGTAAAATACGACCTCTGTGGTCGGAGGTTGCCAGAATTAGACGAATCAGGTTATGTGGCTAATTTTGTGATCGAGTTCGGGTTACTGATCAGTGCCCCTTCAAAGCCCTCGATCACAATCGTCGCGGAGCTTTAAGCAAGCGGCGGCGCATCCTGGAAGGCAGTGGACAATTACATGACTATCCCGAGGAGAGGAATTTAAAATTCTGTGGGCAGCAGTGTTGGTGTTCTGCGAGAATTTGGCCGATCCCAATCAATCTTAAGGGGGATTCCCTCAAACAGCAACAGTGAGCTTCCTTGGTAGAACCGAACAGAGGACCTTCGAATCACACCACACCGCCCGACAATTTATAGGTGGGCTACCGAAGGAGATAGTACTGACTATCTTCGAAGTAACTGTGGTACACGTTAACTTAGGTCCAGAAGCATCCGATGCGTATGATAATGTATTGGTCTCACCTGCGTTACATACTTTAATGACTACTGCGGGTGTAGTAAGGAGTTTACATCCACCACAGGACGTAGGGCACTGGCTAAAAAACAAGCAGTCTTCCTAGCAATCCTAAAACAGAGGCAGTTAGGGTGGATGCAGTAAACCTATGTTGTTTGCAACAGTCTGTGACCTCACTAGGCGTGCCTAGGCGCGAGGTGTGGAGTCATGCGTCGCACTACAAATATTGCGAAACGTGGTACTTCGGGGGGAGAAACTTCACACATGCTCCAGAGTTAAATCTTTTCGCCACCACTGATGGACAAGTTCGGGTCTAATTGCAGACTTGGAGTGACCGGGCGAATATAAGGTGAGTTACCTCGTGCTTTGCAGGGGCACCAGTGCAAGAAAACGATCAACCAGCGATCAAAAAGTTTAACTCGGTAATCAACTGAACCCCCACACGAAATGCCACATATACGCGAAGAACGTTCTGGGAATGGCATTTCCTCTGGTATCGATGACGCACAAGTTCTGTAAAAATGCTCGAAAGCGGTGCGAAACGGCGGTGAAGGCTACCCGTTACAATAAGCAGATGGATCAGGCAGAAGAATTTGTTAATTGTCCCAGGAAGATTTGTGGATACGTTGCGTTTACCACAAAATCTCCGCCAGCCGTATCACCATTAATGGGTACGTCTGGTTCGTCAGGTAGCGATCAAGAAGCTGTCAAGTTACTCCACCCCGGTACCTAACCGCCTCTGGCGACTCAAACAGAACGAAACAACCAGCTGGCATGAAGCACGGCACGGCAATCATAACCTCCGCTGACTTTTTTAGCTTATTGTGGAGATAAATTCCTCTGACCGAGACCTGAGCGTTCACCAGGCCTGGATGGGTCACCGCCGATCATGCTGAAGCAGTGTGTCTCCGAGCTGGCCGCTTCAGTTTCAGCGCTGTTTCGGCGCATATATCCCAGATATCCTTAACGGTTTTTGGAAGTATGGTAATATCTCAACCGTTTACGAAAGAGGCGAAAAATCGATGCAGGCAACTACCGTCAAGTAGTACTGCTCCTATGCATATTAAAGGCAATGGAAAACATGGTAGATGATGACATAAGGACAAGGCTTAAATCCACCAAACTTTTAACGCAACTTCTCCACTGATTCTGGCAGGGATATTCGTGCACCATTAACTTGCTTGTGGTGGTAGACTCCTGGACAACAGATGAGGAGGAACGTAGCCCAGTGGGTGCTAATTTCTTGGATTTTCCTAAGGCTTTCACCATGTCCTAGATAGAAAGCTACCATGTGTGGGTTTTGACAGCCAGTTATGTAAAAGAATCCGACACAACTTATCAGACAGAGCTTATTTTGTACGGGTTAATGACGAACTACCTGTCTCTTTCGGGGCTCATACGGCGTCCCGTAAGAATCTACATTAGGCCCTTTTTCCCCATTATCCATAAACAATTTACCAGCTTTGAGATGATCTTGTTGCTCATGTACGCAGTTGTGGCTTATTCTACGCTCTCTTGGAGTCTGCTCTCCTATAGTGCGAGCTCGAGGCAGCACACCGGTGTTCGGTGAACAACAGTCTTCCGTTTAACACCAGTTAGTCGGACGTCAGGCACACACACCACCGAACTGGTAAGATCCGCCGGATTGATGAGCAGTCACCTACTACATTTACCTAGGAAGGAAACCTCTGAACTCTACTTTCGGCAAACATCTGCCCTAGCGTCAATAGGCCGGCAGTGGCAAAGGATGATAACGGCAGGTTGGCAGTGCTTAGCAGATAAATATGGAAATTTCCTACAGAATATTTTGCTCTCATTTTTGATAAGGCCTCGGTAATGAATGCTGAATGCAAACATACAGTCGTGCGCCCCACGTCTGAAGAAAGACGTAGTTATCGTTTTGTCTATGCAACGAGCTGCAACAGAAAGGACAATAGGTTTGTGCTAATACTTCTGTGCAGACCGACTGGAGTTAGTGAATCTCTGCTCACTGGTCTTCAGACGGCTGAGGGGTGACATGATCCTCATCTCTAAAATCACGACGACAAAGGATTAATGCAGTCGAAACCTCCGTAAGTTGGCGGAACTCACTAAGTTAAGAGGACAGGTTTGAGCTAGACATAACGCGTAGTCGCAAACTTTGCAGAAAACGCGGCCTCCCGATCCGAATCTGCCTGACTTGGAACGGACCTCAGCGGAAGTCATGGGGGATATTACTTCCGAGGCCTCCATGGATTATCTTGATGATTGACCCTGATCGCGGTGACCACTACGGATGGTGTATTCCCATAAAAACGCCCAGCTTTGGACACGTATTTATGGTGCATGCTACTCTCAGTACGTGTGCCTGCGCTGCCCATGTGATCAGCTTTGTATGCGTGCCTTCCGTCTGGTCTAGTTTAATCAGCTCTAATTACTTTGCACCAACCAACCACTAATAACGTGCTTGCACACGGTAAATCTTCCATCTGTCCGCCTCCTTGTTCTAGTCGATATTATTTCTACTCTTTCCATCTAGCCCCATCAGGGGTGGATATGGAGTTTTGTCCCCATAACCTCATTACAAATCAACCTGACGTATCCCGGCAAAGGCATACGAGTTCCGATTGCCATATACAGCGCGCAACCGTTTAAAATACGTTCACCCGTTCATCGATCCACGAGACCATTGGGGATGAGTGGCCAGTTGATGGCCGTCCAGAGAACTAGAGCTTTCGGAGGACGCAGACCACCAAAAAATAAACACACACAGGAATAGTTTAATGGACGGTATTGTGACAAGTACTACACTTCCTAACCCGAAAGAAACGCTCACAGCCACAGAACCAAACTGCGTGTCAATGAAGTCATTATTCATGTGGTAATGTGGCAGTTCAGCGAGTGTAGTTTCAGAAACTATAAAGATAAAAGGACGTTATTTTACACTATTTTTGGTGCCTTCTGTTGCACCCGCCGGACACGTTCAGTGGCGACTACGTCGTTTCCCGAACTGGTGTGTACAACCCGATAGTGGTCTCAGATGAAACATGTAAAATGTTTGGAAAGCGTGTCTGCCAATGGAGGGAAAGGCTCATTTTATCACTTCAACAACTCAAAATCCTTTTTCAACGGCCATCTAGCGGCAACAAAGAGAAAGATAAACTAGGCGACAACCAAATCCCTAAGCCCTTTCCAAGGTCAACGTTGAACACATTTGTTGTTATCTGCGAATCAGTGCTCGGAGTCATTCTAAACGACATACGTACATACCTCTTGTCGTTTCGGAGGAGGCCCTAATTACCCTACTATCACGTAACACGATAGAAGTCAGTGTTTATTGTCCCGGAATCACAAAAATTCCAAATTTTTACATCAGCACGGTGAAGACGGTGGTTGAATATGACGTGATGAGGGTCAGTGGTATGGATCAGAAACAATAGCGGAACAATTACGGAGCTTGGGGAACTCCGGCAGAGATCGGGGAGAAGGAAGAAATGTCCGATCCCGTTTTCTCTTCAAAATTTCTGCTATCCAGGAAGGATGTGATCCTGTGGGGAACCTCTCCTCGGATTTTGCTAGCTTCTTGGTTATGAACAGGAGGACCGTGTGCGACACGACTGGATGATTTTGCAAAGTTTATGAAGATAACGTACAACATGTGGTCATTACCTTTGATCCCTGTCAGGCCATCCACAAAGAATAACATAATGGTTACGCACAATCGGTCTAGATGGAATCCATAGTGAGTAAAAGGGAAGATGTTACCCGAGTATGCCACGTTTTAAGAGACGCTGCATCACCTTACATGGGACGCTGGCCAGGTTGTTCGGCCTATATTTAGCAGAAGACTGTTGATCGCCTATCCTAAGTATTTGATTCACAATGACCAAACCACCAAACCAAAGGTGTCTACTTTGAGAACACCGGAAGAAATGACGACTGATCACTTAGAGCTATATGTATTAACCCAAAGAGATGCTGAACAACGAGCACAGAAGAGCCTGCTGTCAGGAGCTGAGGCTGACAGTTCCTCCAGAGGAAGATTAGGTGCCATTCCGGAGTAACCGCACTGGAGATTGAGGAAAAGCATTCCACGCATACCTTTGCAACCATGTGGGAATTGTAGGAGGCTTACCAGTCAAGTAGCCGCTGAGAAGGCGCTGAGGACCCGTTTTCTCTCCGGCGGCACATATATTTCTATGGGAAGTTAATTTTCTCCGGCCAGCAGCAAGATTTCTGTCTGTACCTGATGGGTATGTTGATGAAACTCTCGTTTTCACCTGTCTTCTGTGGTGCGAATAACGTTCATATCCTCCACAAGCTTCCGTTTAAAGAGACGGGAACGTACGTCAGGGAGGCGGCGTATGTTCCGCGTAAGCGTTGAATGAGAGGAGGACTTTCATAGTTTTTGAGTGGCAAGTGTCTTATCGGCCATATGGAGGGAAACTTCGAAAGAGCCACGGCTTACTTCCACCCTGCCTGTTTTCTAGAAATTTCAGGTTGCAGTCTTTTTACAGCTTTTAAGAGCCAGCAACGGATAAAATTAAAAAGCATGTGGCAAATGGTCACTGTACCGCAATGGTGGTTCGGCGGTTACTCTGTCTACTAGAAGAGGTCCACTCGTCATAAACGGATCGGTCAAGTATGGCATTTGTCTAGCTGATGAGCTGTAGATTGTTCGACGTATTGTCTTCACGCTTTCTTATGAATCATCATTGTCGAAGATTTTGGAAGTCCGCATTCAGTCATCCGAAGGGTAGTTATCCAGCGTAGTATGGATGTGCTAGAAACACCCATAGTAGGAAGATGGGGAAACAGTCTAAGGCAACAATCATGGTCGCGTCGTCGAATGCGCTGCCTGACGGCTAGGAGCAAATAAATTCGACAAGGAGCGGGTCAAGACTATGAAGCCGAAGTTTGATCCAGAGTGCTTCCCATTCTTCCAGGAAGTAAACTTCCATGTTACAGTCGGCACCGTAGGCTACTGGCTTGAATAGACGGTACAGCCTCCTGTGCGTCCGGGAGAGGAGTCTGTCTGGTACAGTGAGTAGCCGAAACCAAGCGGTTCATTGTCAGTGATACCTGTCGGAAGTCGTGTCGTTGTGAAAGTAGCAGTATGACAGCTAATATGGAAAAACTACTTTATATTACTGATGAGTGGGCGGGGATTTAGTTAATTTCAAGTTGGACATCACCCATCATTGATCGCAGCTGTCGCATCCCCAAAGACTTTCCAGTTGGCCCCTTTCGAAAAGAAGCACTAGACTCGAGTTTTGCGCTCATTGGAGCTCGTCGGTAGTGCATATCATCGCCAGTGCCTAGACTTGAACCACGGACACGCTGTTTGTAAGGCAATCGTGTTTACCACTGCGCCATTGACCTCACGTTAGGCACGACCGAATTATCCCATGTGAACGCTCAACCACTCTCGCTTGTAAGTAATGATCAGGTTGCCCGATCGTCTCGAGAGGAGATAGTTAGTGTCTGTTAACTCCAATCGATAACCCCACGATTAGGACGTCCTAGACAGGTCGAAATCTCCGATCTCATTAAAGCTGCTTTATGCTTGGTGTATTGATTAGACTGCTCAGACGGCTAGTAAACATGCACCTGGTAGCTACTTTCTCATTTGCTTGGGCACAGAAAGAGACAGAACTGCACAGAGAAATGCTTTAGAAAACAGCTGTGTCCACCAGAATGAATGCACGGACAATGGCAGAGTTTCGCACGCCTCCTTGCAGGGTTGCGAACGTTTCGCGACAACTTGAACGTATGAGAACAGCGTCGTGAACGTTACTCCCGCCTTCGTTGGTTCGAGTTCGTCGACTTTCCATCTGCTTTTGCTTTCCGAGATACTGGGGGGTGATTTGAAGTTTTGCGCCCGGGAAAATTTAAGTGGCACCTTAGAATGGATGACTAAGAAAGGAATGACCCCAGTTCACTCGACAGAAATGCAGTTGGAGAATGCCAGGCACGAGCATTCTTGGATGCAGGAGATGAACCCAGCAGACTCATAATGTTATAGAACTTAGGAACAAAATCGCACTTGTGGGTAATGTTTTGAGGTTGGACTATCGGAAAAGTGGTAGTCTGTACCACCATTGAGGGCTAATTCTTCACACTCACCTAGCTCCACAGGTAGTTGGTCGGCCAAGGGGATGGAGGCAGGCGACTGCGTTATGGACGTAGGCACGTGGGTTTATTCCGTTGAGGACATTGACCCCCAGTTTAGAGTATGGATTGAAACCTCTTCTCTGGCTCGGAAATTTTGGCCAGTCTTCTTATGTGACGTTGTTCTGCAAAAATTGGAAAGCTTCTGCCTCACTTGCAAACAGTGATTCAGTGAGACTCCCCTTGAGTTAGCATATGTAACTCTCATTTTTTCAATTTTATCCAGCATTTCTCCCGCGCTAATCTTTGTGGGTAATCTCACGAGAAGTCCGTGTGGCTTCTTGGTGACTTCTGAACGAAGTCTGCCAGCTGAAACCTAGTTTGCTAAATCCGGAGGGAAGGAGATGTCCATCATCGCTCTGACTTGCTCGTCTGAAAAGAACGTAGTCCGAAAATCTCTCATAACACAAGCCTTCTCTCCCAGAGTTCTCTCTCTTTAAGTTTCGTGGCAACTTCTTCGAGACGAGCAGTAGACAAAACCAAAAGCGACCGCCACGCCCGGAGGAGCTAGCGCCATACACCCATCCAAAGAGCTCAACTTCGACGTCACGTTGGGTTAAGTTTTCCGTATTTCCACCACAGCTACTTCCACCGTGGCTATGTGCGGTGCGCCAAGTTTCTCCCACGTCTTGTAAATGTACTTGAAAGCGTCTTGTTACCGTCCAGGTTCAAATTCATGTTCACGTTGCACAGAACGGAGCGGTTGATGCCGATCGGGCTTCAGGAATGTTTGCACCGAAATGTCAGAAAGAGACACCCACATTTGCTACTGCCTCACTTGAGGGAGAGATTTAAAAGTTTTCCGTGAGCTACTTTGCGACTGCACGGTCGTCTTGATTGTCAAATCTATGTGGGTAACCTAGAATAGGAATAAAAGTGTCTTCATGAACCACAATGAGCGTGTGCTTACACGATATTTGGTGCACGCTCCCTTCAGACTACTGGTACGGAGGATTTTAACCGAGACGTACAAAACAAACAGGTAGTGAAAAACGTGCGTGAAAGAACAACAACTAACCCCGAAACTACAACCCAAACCCTCCCTAACGCTAGATCATCACAATAACACGCTCTCGAAAATAGGCAGCCACAGACATATTTGGCTTGCACAACAACGAATCTCCAACAACTTTCTTCTGTCACACTGTCTTCCGGTCCCCATCGCTGTGACAACTGGCTCCTTACTATTGAAGACAAGAATGTTTCTGGGTCCATTAATAAGTTTTTTTCGCCGGCAGTGTGCGATTTAACCATATCATTCACAAGTCGGTTGATTCTCAACTTCAAAATTTGCTACCTATTTTCGTTGTTAGACAATAGCCTCCTCTAAATTACACTCCGGTTGTTCAATAAGAACTTTTGGTGCATTTGCTTCTTTTCCAAGGCTCCAACGGTCTTCAGACTTCTGCATCAATCATGAGAGGACTTCCGTCATTAAACGACATCACGAACACACCCACTCTAGCTACTTATGCAGTCCATACGACCCGACTGCAATATCGGTCATTTTGGAGAGCCGGTTGTGATAACATTTTTCGCACTCATCGCACTGAGTACTCTCAATTACTGGCTTTCGACGCCCATAGTCTGCGCGATGGGGATGAAGGTCATACATAGCGCAGAACCTATTAAATTAACCTGGTTTACCATTGGAATTTAGTACGTTATGATAATAAACGGAGGTGACATCTATGCACTAGTAAAATGATGAAGTTCGATTAAAAGTCACGCAGCCAGGCATGGTATGCCAGTATAACACTAAACATACTTAATATGACCGAGAAAGAACACACTAGCTAGGGTATCAAAAAATAAAATGGCACGAGACATACTGAATTAAACATGAATCGCGCACCGGGTGAACAGGCTCAATGGGAATGGGGAACACATGGACAGATACCTGTTCTGGTGGGGAGGAGTTGTATCGGAAGAGGCGGGTCACACAGATAACCTAGCTTTCAGAGTGGAGGAATGGGGTATACTGGTTCTGCCATAGTCCAGCTCACGCGAAACGGTGCCATTGTAGGCTCGTCTGGCGGTTGAATCGATTATAGGCGCTTGATATCTCCGATATGCTATTGCTGCTGAATCTCATGCATGTTGCTGTGTTGTAGTGTGTAACCTCAAACGGGTAGTGATCGCGACGGTTCGCATTGGCAAATACTAACGTTACCAAAAGCGATAAATTGTAGTGGACAAGTGGGTATGCGCTAGACCCTCGTCCGTTAAAAATTTAATAGCCTTCTTTGAACAGCGGTCGAAAGGTGGTCCCGAGAGACATCGAACGAAAGAACGCAGTAGGGTTTGGAAACCAACCATATATTTCCGGTAATGTTTGGAAATGCAATATGCAGTTAGCTCTAGCCTAGTTCGGCACCAACGGCGGCAATCAATTGAAGGAAGAAGCGCGAGATGGGCTCTAGCCCATTCAACGACACCCAAAATTGCGCCGAGCGAAAGGTACGTAGAGCTTTCGCGCGCGTTAAACAATACCCGGGAAGATAGCAGTTGTACGGTCTTGAAGAACTGAATGACAGTTGAATCGCTAGGAAAATGGCAGACATTTCCTTGGTACAATTGGTCACGCGAGTGAAGAAGGTGGCGCCGAGTTCATTTTGACCTGCTAGAGCAGGCGCATACAGAATCGTACGTACAGAACTGACAATGTGGAAGACATGGTTGCAGCCGGGATCTTTAAAGAAGCCACAAGATCGCTGGTCACTACAGAATAATGGGGGCAATACTCGAACAAACATACGACCAAATAATGATAGACAAGATGAATAAATTAAACTATGACAACAACTGAATGAATTTTGATGCTCGGGTGCCAAAAATTGATGATAACTGGACCGCGATAACAACACAGAATATTGCTGGAAATTCAAGTTACCCGCGCTGGACAGACAGACTAGATTTGGGCACCTTGGACTTATAATTTCGAGGATGTGTATCAGTCCCTAAAACCGCCGGAACCGTTCGTCATTTCAGTAAAATCATTTAACCCGCTGAAATCGAAGAAACTGCGTCATTTCATATTACCCACGCAAGGTCCCCGGTTTCAAGGTTGGGGACGACCTTGAATCTCGCCCAGCTGCTGTAAACCATGGGTACCGCCGAGAATCTTGCGGGCCTTATGGGTATTGGCGTTGGCCAGGTAATAATGTATTTAGGTCTCCGACGGTTTCAGGTTTATTTCTTGCTTTGCCAGTTGATTGCTATCGTTTGCGGTTGTTTCTTTCGTTGTTACTGCCCTCCCGGGCCTTTCGTGAGCAAAAGGCGACATGCCTTTGAATTATCAGTGGGGATATTTATTCTTTACATTGGATACGGACCGTACGCCACACATTATTGTAATACAACTTTTCAGGAGTGTCATACACTTATTTCTGCAAGCGGTTCCGGCATACCTTATGTTGGTTTTCCTTCCCTTATCATTTGCTCAATACGGAATTTTGATATTCTCCATGACATATTTATCCGGTGTTCATATCTATCAACTCATGACAAACGGTGAAAATTCCGTGGATATTTCTGCGTAGGCTTCTGCATTTTCACACTTACTTGGCAGTCCTTTGATGGTCCAGACTCAAAAATTATCATCATTAGCTTTTAACATAAATGACGGTGTTAAAATTGCAACGGGGATTCCTGTTCTCCGTGAAAGCCACAGACTGAATGCGATAAAGTGAGCGCTAACCTTCGTACCTTTTATGATTGTTTAATCTTTCAACTTTGCCTCCGATCGTTTTGTAGTTTCGTTAGTTTCTTGCAAGCAAGTGGTATAATTTCGCAGTTTTTCAAGCTGATCGGTGTTTGGGTAGGCTTTTGTGGTCCAAGTTCTCCATTATCAGCGTGCATAGTTCACCCTAGGATGCAGACGCTGTTGAATGATTTTACTGTTGGCTCACTGATCAACGTTATTGCGAGACTATTGCCCCGTGTTCTGTAGGTTGGTTCAGCTTTTACTCGTGTCTGGCAACTTCCTCGTATTCTTTAGAAATTTTCGTGTGCATACTTTTAACGCTGCATAGTAGTGTGTAGTATAGTAACGGCTTAACCGTGATGCTTAGGACGAAACAATTACCAAAGATTGCTTCTCGATTTCCTTGTCTCTTGCCTTCAGTTTTGTTTTGCGTCTTCCTTCGATCATCTGGATGTAGTAGTAGGCTTTCTAAATTCTGTCGGATTTGTATGTTTCGAAGGCTGACGGTGTTTTGATTTTCGTGTTCCCCAGCAACTCACACTCAATGACATGCATGACTTGATTCCCTGTCATTTGGAAGTCGTAAACATCTTCATACATGTCGGCGAATAGGGCTAACATTGCGCCATGTTGATCCGACTGCTGCATGAACCAGAGTAGTAGGTAAGAGCTGTGGACATGTTCCGCAGTTTTGAAGGTTGTGCGGTACTTTCGACATGACAAAAGTGTCCTGCTTGAGAATGTTCTTCACAGAATGTTCTTCACGGTCTCTTACACTTACTGAGAGGCTCCTAGTGTCGCAGTCAAGGCTGGTGTATGTTAGGAAGCCATACGTATCTACTGAAAGTGTTTCTAAGATAGTACACAGGCATGCATAGTTTTCACGTAGAAACATCTCTTGTACATCCCATGGGTCCTTGGTACTTGCATCACTTAGATGTGTTTGTGTTATCCAACGTGATGCCTGTATGGCTTTGGTCACGTCACGCTTCCCACCACTTGCCATTGCCTCATTGGCAATGTTTAAAATGGGGCTGCTGACGTGGGAAATCACTTGCTATGAACCTCTTCCTAGTCAAACTTTCATATGCCACTGATCCGTCGAACAATTGGCCGTAAGGCCGTCCGAATATAGGCTGGAGCAGTTGTTTTTAATGTCTGGGATACCTCGTCATCCTTATTTCCTAGGTGAAAACATTGGCAGTTGTCAGGTGAAAACCATGGCTAGTTGGATAAATTTTGCTCATTTGTGTAAAACGTTCTCTGTGTCAGTGAATTCGGCAATGTATTTGCTACAAGAAACTATACAAATCAACTGTCTGAAAGAGATTTTGCGCCCACAGAGGTGATCGTGTTAACTGATTCACTTGCGCATCAACTTTGCTGATTGATGTTTGCAACTTCGTTGCTTTATAATTGCACCGGGCTTCGTACACCCATAAGTATTTTTTTTTACCCCTGACTGACGTGATTACTATGGAGGTGATTTGTTTTGTGTACTACCCACACTATCAGCACGCTTTCACCCGCGAAGTAACTGAAGAATCCCACTCTATTTATTCGTTTGGTGTTTGAACCAGGTAAATTTATTCGAGTTTGTCTAAAATTTCTTGGTGTTTAGACGGGGAGTTTATAAATACTTATATAATCCTCCTGACGGTGGTTCATGCGATCGTCCAGTAGCCTGATAGGTTCAAGTCCGTTAATGCGGTTAACTCGATCTGTTATTAGGCCTGTTGGATCCGTGTACAGACAAGTGTGAAAAGGCCTAAGTAATCCGTCCCTTGAGTAGTGTCCCCTTTAAATGTGACTGACTGTTTACTAGTCATTCCAGTCTTTGCCCGAATCTCTATTTCGGTTGTCCATTCTATGATTGTTTGGGTTGTGTTGACCTGGCTAGGGTACATCTGGATCACCCGTCCCAACCATGACTACGGTATTGAATCAAACGCCTTCTAAATATCTGTCCAGGTGCTGGATATCTTCTGTTAGCCATCCGTCTACCATACCACTCTCGATAACATCTACTTCACGTAGTCTAACTCGCGGACACATTGATTGCTCTGAGGGCCCACTTGTCCATCCTGAGTTAAGACCGTGTAAGCGGTCTTAGGTAATCCGTTGGAAAAACTAATAGACTTGATTGGTCTGATCTCGCTGTCCGATGTTTCTGCTTTCAGACCACTACAGTATTTGTGGCTTAGCAGTGTGGGCAGCCGGATTTCACCTGATAACTGACAATCGATATTTGCCTGAACAGTATTCACGTCGCCGTGTTTTTTTTCTCCAGAATCTGAATTCTGCCCAGCCCCGTTTGACCTTGGTCAACTGATTAAAACGTAGTCAATCGAACTCGACTGGCATCTCGTTGGTAGTAACATGTTTGGCATGTAGTTTCATTTTTGATGAGTAGTAGGGGATTTGGATTTTCATATAGATTGAACATCACCCACAATTGATCGCAGCTGTCTCATTCCCATAGACTTTCCAGTCGGCCCATTTCGAAAAGAAGCACTAGACTCGAGTTTCGCTCTCATTAGAGCTCGTCAGTAGTTTCATTTTTGTTCGAATACGAGCATTCTGTATATAGTCACACGGAATATTCCATTTAGTTTGTCAAACCCGGGAACGGATGATCCTGCATTTCACTCGCATACCTCTACCAATAAACAGCTCTTTTGGCTGTTAGGTATTTGATGTCATGAGGCACGCGTGATCAAGTATTTTTTTGTTGGGTTTGGGATGTCATTCCATCTAGATTGCGTGGTGGGGGTAAGGCGGAACTTCCAAGTAATAGTATTTAATTATTTCACCGCTCTTTTGCTTCTTGATCAGTACACGTTTCTCTGCGGGTAGATCACTTTGTAGTGTGTCATGTGTCACGCTTTCTCCACCTCAGATTTAGTCATCTCTACCTATCTATTCAGATGGTTCACGTTGGAATAAACGAATATGTTCAAGAAAGATGATAATGTCCTCGGTTCAGCAGTGATATACGCAAGGCATTTCAAGAACCAGAACACTACGCAGTTGTTAGTTAAAATGGCGTGAACAATAGCCTCCTTTGCATCCACTAAGCTGATGAGTACTTTTTCTCCTCGCCCAACTCCGGTATACCACACTATATGAGCAGGGACTTGGGAGTCCAACCTAAGCTTGTAAACGCCTAATCAACTCCTCTGACGTATTTACTATGTCTATGCTGTCACTTTCCCCGGTGACCTTCACGCCGTTTGTATCCGGCGTTGTCCCTGCGGCTGTGGCAAATGCTTGACAGTCATGCTAATCTCTGTTTTAGATTCTCTTGGAAGGGACGGGGTTATTATGCTTGTGGATCTTAGCAACCTAGGTTAGTATTCACACTAAGTGGAGCATCATTCAGGCTGTTCATAGTCTTGGACACACTCGAGACAACCCTTGGCACTGCCAATCTGACCGGATTCGGGTAGTGAGCTGGTTGATTACGGGAGTTGTCTAATAGTTTTGGAAACGTTACTCTGTCACTTAATCCAATATATTTGATCAAGAATTCTCTCAAGTTCGATTCCTTTGGAATTCCGCTAGAAGCACTTTGCCGTTTGTTACGACATTCAAAGTAAGTTTGGATTTGGAGGTCCAACCTCATACTGTCTGCTTAGTTAGTATCTTCGCCCTGTTGTCCACTCTTATGAGAAACCTGTGTCATCGTGAATTACTGCGATAGACGGTCGACATTCGGCAGAATCATAATGTGTTTCGGAGATCTAATGACTACAAAACGTCTAAAAGAGGACTCAACAGGAGTTGGGGAATGGTTAGTCCGACAACGATAGGTCGGACTTATTTGGTAAGTTAGCTTACATTTCCTAATCATGCTCAGTACAATCTACTCTTAGTTGCAAACTTAGACTTTGGGTTCGGGTGAATAGCAAGGGCCTGTTTTCTATAGGCAATACAATCAATGGAAACTAGGTGTTTACTGAAAGTGCAAAAACAGACTTTGATACTGAAGTTTGCCCATTTACTTCGGTTCGTTTGTCTTGAGTTCAAAGACCAAAGTGATCCAAGCGGCTTTCAATATGAGACACTGCAACCTCTAGGAACGAGAAAGTTTTTATTGACAGTTGCAAGGGTGGACACGCACAGCGCAAAGTCTGCTTATTTGTGTTGGTATCTGGGACCTATCCGTTTTTCTCATTTTCTCGACTGTAATGGCCAGTATACAGCATTGGCTTTAGGTCGGTTCATTGGGAGGGAAGCATAGTGTGATTATTTAGCTTAATGTCTTTACTTAGCGAAAGGGAATCAATGGGCGACACATCTCAGTATCTAGAATGGCGGTGACCTGGGCGTTGTGTTATCTTAAATTATTATGGTTTCACGTGGTGTGCAACGAAGTTGATAGTAGAAATTAATTACTTCGGATGGCACGTTGTACCTACGATGTTTCAGTACTTCTCAATGGCAGAATACGAGGAGGACATGACCAAAAGTCGCCGTTGTTCCATTTGAAAATGTCTGCGGCAAAATGTGTGACCGCCCGTCCATATACTGACAGATAACTACGCACTTATTCCCATAAGCCATCGCTCTCTGGAAGGAAAAAGCATTATCCAGTGTAAACTCGGAGCTTTTGTCTATGCTGTTTCTGTTGTGATTCTGCAAGTGTTTTATCTGCTAAATTGAATGGTTTTTCTAGGATATCTTCGAAGAAGAGGAACCAATTAAGGATTAAGTCCTCGGTGTTCAAGTGATTAAAAAAGAATTTGATATCGAGGCCCATAGGTAATGGTTCGGAGGCCTAACAATACTTTCGTCCCAACCCGTTAGATTCGTCGCAACGCACCCATTACCTTTTTGAGCCCTGTGGATGACACCACCGAGGTAGCGTGTTCAAGCAGAGTTCGAAGAGCTTTCTGGTCTATATATTCGCGATCACTTGGTCAACTAATCACAGTACGAAGCTTGCGATGGTTGGGTCACTACTCCGTATGTCATCTGAACGTTTACCGTACCGGGCATTATATGCTGAGGCCACCAACAGTTGGGTAAAACCGCGTGGTGGTCAGGCAATAACGTGGTCACGAATTATGAAGACCTTGACTGCTCCATTGAGCAAAGTGGGTAGGTGTCGCCTGCCTGGATGGGGTCCTCGTGATCACTCAAACCGTTGGTTAGAGACGTTATCCGAGATGACAGTGTGTCGCAGTCAATGGCGTACGTGTATCCATACCATTTCTAGTTCTTCCGGTTAGTCCCCTCTTATTAACGTTTGACTTTCATAGTAACGTTTTCTTCTAGGATATTCCACGTCACTGTTGAGGTGAGCGGCGGTCCGAGTCACAGTACCTTTTGGTCAGGTTCATGGCTGTTATGATGATGATGATCTGGTCTGTACAAGGTAATGCCCGTTAGCGCACTGGCATATCTTTGTAAGCCCAAGTTGTCTATATAAAGAGGCCTTTGAATACCCGACGTGTGTTTGTTACCATGGATGGAAGTGAAAGAAAGGTTTCATCAGTAAGACAGCTTCCTTACGGCTTCCATTGCCCTGCTTCATTAAGTGCACTCACTTCAAAGACAACTCGGACAAACAACGACAACATTCACACCATTGAGTTCGATTAGCCGTAATCTAAATTAACATCTCAAGCCCTCGATTCTGTGAGTCGCGAGGTCCCCAACCTGAGAGACGGATCCGATATACAGTGACCAACCCGTTCATGAACAGTTTCATTTCTCTACACTAAATCATCATCTATTCACCTCGCACCGTACGGCAGTCAGTCGCAACGTTAGCAAAGAGTTCTTGGTGTGGCAGACGACTAGCTGGCATCCTTAGTACTTGACCTAATCATCTGTCTATGCAAATGTAGTGGGTGAACAAAAGAATTCGTTTGACAATCACTACCGAATACCTGCTTCTAACCTCCTGGTTGCTTACTCCTTGGTGCCACCCGATACGAGCGATTGGACACAGTCATCGGTGGTCAAATTCCTGAAGACAGTTCCCATCTTCAATCCTGAGTGGCCATGTTTCGTTGCCGTAAGGTGATACGGTCCTCGCTGTCGCCCTATACACTCTACCTTTGAACCAGCTAGATTGATTCTCAAAGTATTCCACGCACCATTCTAACCTTCTGGACGTGTTATAGATGAGTGTGTCATCTGCGTTGTTGATAGCTTCACTGACAGATGATCGCCTGTGACTAGTGGCACATATAAGCTTGAACAATCTGCCAATGTTCTCTGAAGCAAAAGCGGTCTCCATTTCTTTAACCTTCTCCATTAGTCAGGCCTCTTGATCAGCGTTTAGGCTACATTTCATTTTCCTACTGATATCTCTCCTAAACTTGTTATATGAACTGTCGGAAGGAATGTACTGCCTAGTTTCTACCAACTCCATCGATTTCTGCGAGATCCACTGGTTGTTCGATCCACGAACCCCCATGCCACATGATACGCTACTTGTTTCGTGAATGGCCTGTGAGATATCAGTCCAATAGTTATTAGGATCTTCAGGGTGAGAACCACTAAGTCTACTTTGAAAGCTGGTTAGGTACTTATGCTTTACCGACGGTATAGTTAGTTTCTCAACAGCCGGCCGTTGTTGGCGGTGGGGTCGTTGTCCATCAAAAATAA
>LUCH01003608.1:7799-62631 GCA_013368495.1 Paragonimus heterotremus | reverse complement strand
AACAAGGCACAGCAATCTCAAAATAATGCAACAAACCTTAACAAAATCAACAAACTACTCCTCTGTATCTTCAGTGTGACACATAGTTGGACCATAAACACTAGTGAATATAACACATTTACCTCGACCGATTCGCGGGCGGATAGACGGAATTCGAGGGCTGATGCCGTGCGGTTCGCCTATCCTCAAGGCGTTGATGCGATGAGCGACTGCATTACAAACATCATGCTCCGGAGCACCCTACGTCGGGCAACCTATCCAGCAGAAGGTGTACGCGGCACCCGCTTCCCGTGACTTACACTTGTCCACAAGCCTTGTCTCGCTCACGGCTGCTCCGTCGGCTTCATAGAGATGCAGTTCCATCGCGATCAGTGCAGTGGGCCGTTCTGGTCGTCCGCTGGAGCTACATCGATCCAACAGTGTGTGCAGATTTCATACTCCAACACAGAGCCTCTTGCGTCCCCGGGCCTGTTCTAATTTGCTCTTCGGGTTACTGAAACTTGAATGAGCATTATCTGCTCAGGGACTAATATTAGACGGAGAGTATGAGGGTGAATGATTGGCAGTAGCATATATTCTCGCTTATCCACCCTGCCACGTGTAGCAGATAGGGCGACCCATTTTGTCCTGCGCAACGGCGGATGCAGCACAGTATTTGTTTTCTGTTGTAAAGTCATGATTTTTACGGGCCTACGATACTGCCAGGATGCCCAGACCAAGACAGGAGAGTGATCAGGGCCCTCAACCAAGGCTTTCGGCTCAAAGGCCTGTACCACAAGATAGCCGGTGACACGCACGCAAACATACGCATCTGCACCAACCATCCAGAACAGGCTTGATAATCACAACCAAAGACGTTCGATACATTCACATGGAGGCAATACTGCACAGACAAACCAGTCACTCATACAGAGAATCAGATCAAGCAAGAAAGAAAATAACAAACCCAACCAAAACAACCACACTGACACCATACACAGCGAACGACTCGCAACATGTGAAACATACCAAAACAACAGCAGTCGCACTGGCGGCTGGTTGATTTCGCGCACAAAGTGGTAGTCGATGATTAGCACTCAGCAAAGCTTTCAAATAATGTACAACCTATATTTCTTTACAACGCTTGTTCTTAGTGGGCACTGATTCTGAATCTACGCAATGAACATTTTCCCAAAGACTCCCATTGAGCGACGAAAAACGTTTTTTGGAAAGTTTAATGATCTACGTGGTCCACTGGTACACTATTCGCTAATCGTTCTGGAATGTTTTCATTTACTCCGGTTGAAGCAATCTATCGGTTATGTTCATACAGGCTTGCCCGCCGCAGCGGGTAAAACCAGAAATTATGCGAGAGTTGACCACAGTGAGAGCACATCCCCCTTTTGATGGCAGCGAAGATTTTCTGATCTCGTTCAGTGTAATGAGCCTTGTAGAGCAATAGGCCTTCGAAATTGTTGTTTCCAGTTGGTGGATTGCCCAGTGCTGTGAACTGTTTGAGTTGTACGGTAAGTTAGAGAATAGTCTTTGGCACACGTTATCATAGATCCCTCTTGCTTCACTTTCTTCGTCCATAGTTTCTGGAAGCGGTTGATCGTGGTGCATCAGTGGGAAGTCTTTCTACCTCATCAATAATATCGAGAAGGAACATCATGGAGTTGTTTTGGACAGCGCGTATACCCAGCTGCATCAGTGAAATCTCGATGTCAGAAAATTCAAGATTAATTACGGGAAAGGGATGATGTAGTGCATTCGCCATCCGATAACCTTATTAAACGCTTTCCGTACGGCGTAGACCGAAGTCTACCATGTTGGCGAGGTGTTGCTCGATTCTCTTCCAACATCATGGGTCAAAAATCCGCATGCGACCCACTTTGTAGTTGACTTATTCACAAAAAACTGCTCGATATTCACTTATCCAACGTTTTCTCACAAATGGTCATTCCGACTGTACGGATGATCGGCTGTTTCAGAACACATGTAGAGGTGTGTTGGCACTTCAGTTAAGTGAGTGTGGCAGAAACATACCAGTTTACCCTCTGTAGATTGCCGTGGAATTTACAAGCGGTTAATTTTGCGAACAGCTGTTTTCGATCATTCTCATCAGGCTTTTACAACCACATAGGGTAGGTGCGAGTCATCTATGAAGGTTATAACAACTTAAACAGGTCATAAAAATCACAGGTGGTGCGGACCAGAGTCTGCTGGAGGAGAGTAGGAGTGTTGGTGAATGTGTTAGTGCCGTACTTGCCTGTCGTGGGGTATGTGTTCGTCGGTGTCAAGTGGTTCACCCTCATTGGAGTTCCAAGTGGCCTATGGAATAATTGCCCGGGGATAGTAGGGGTTTGTATGAATTGTTTTTGGGTACACAGACATGGGTTGTGTGCTCCGATGGAAATAACCTCGACCGTTGATTGAAGTCACTTTATCTAAAACATTCACCAAAACATCCACCATCCTCAGCAAATTATGAGCCACACCACTTTTGTGATTTTTATTAACCTATTTGATCTGCTATAATCTTCATATATATCAGTTTCTTTCTTCTGGAGCTGCAAATCCATAACACCGTTAAACCAAAGTCTGTGGTTACCGGTAGTGCATACTTATGAAGTTAGTTGCCTCAGGTCCTGAGCGAGTCAGGGGCTTCAGTTGGCTGCTGAAGACATACCAAACCAATGTCTGAACGAGAAGACATGGGAAACATCTTTTGTATAACCCGGATCATATATACTCCTGCGGGATTAGAATTTCTATTTTAAAAAAGTTCAGACAGGCATCTGTGTGTGGAAAACCTATCTCCATACAGATGTCATCAAGTTACGAACTGCCACAACTTAAAGCAATGGATCGTTAACAGGAAACACTGAAGTGTCCACGGCGTTGCCCGAACCACTGAGGGAATGTAAGACGTGTGAGACGGGGAGGATAAACAGAGCTGATGTGCGCTGTGAGGCTCTAGTGATTAGTTCCTGATGTCGACAACCTCGAATGGAGCTTTGTTTACATTTCATATCTAACCTACACAATCTCAAAATAACTTCAAATTTCCGCGTTTTTTCAAAAGTTAAAGGCTGTCTGTTAAATTTTAAGCAACTTCTCCGGACCTTCGGAGCCTTGTGCGACCCCCGGTTGATTTCCATTATTCTCGATTAAGCTGAACATTACAAAACCCTCAGTTTTCGTAGCTCACAAAAAGTTCCGCTGAACACCTTATTATTTACTACTGTTGGAGACGTTGTAGACGACCACCTTAGACAAATAGCACCAAAAATCGCCACGGTTTTATAATTGTTTTGAAGCTGGACAGTAGATAAAGTAACAAAATCAACAGACAAGTACCCAAGTGATAACACATCAAAACCGTTGGTGTTGTGTGAACGTGAATCCTACGGTTCATCGAATTAGACAAAACATTATCCCATTCTGTGGACAATGCAAACATTTGAGTGTCAGATGAATAACTGCAGCATGCAACACACAGAAACGAAAAATCACTATCGATTATTTAGGGATGATGGATGAATTTGAGCAAATAAAAAGTAGATAGATGGTGCATGAATAGCGGATAATAGTCACTCATTCTTCAAATCCATTGAATACCTTAGCGGATAGGCTTATCAATATTAAGGAACTTAACAACAAAGGCGGTAGTACGTAGGGGACAGACCTTGAACAATGGACGATCCAATGAGCGGAACGTAATCAAATTCCTTTCAACCAGACACATGTATTCACACTACAGGCCCACGAGTGTTCCAATATCTACCTCCTTATATCAGCCTATTGAAGAAAATATGACTTTGGTAGCTGATTATCAAGAACCACAGGGTGCACATTTTTAAACAGCACTTTGAAGCTGATGGTGAGGTGGGCAGTTGGGAGCCAGTCACACTGATTATGAAGGCTGGCTTCCATAATATGTGCTGTTGTTCACCAGATCGATAAGTAACCAAATACAATAAGCAATAAGTAACCGAACGGGACTGTGAACAGTAATGCATGAGTGGTAGCAGCAACAAGGGTGTGTACAAACATGGAAGCAGCAATAAAACAAACAAATTTGGCGGTCACGTACTCGTGGAGGCAAGGCATTCACTTACCCATTACATCAACATTTTCGCGTAAGTTGTGGAGATACAGTCTTGGCGGATGGGTTGTGAGGATGCAGGCGGAATAGCAACTCCAGAAACGCTGCCGGAGTTTTTCCACCTGAACTGAGGGACCTATTTTTGCCAATAATTTACATGATCCACAAAATTGAGCAATCTCAGTCCCCTATAGAGCAGCATTTTAGCTTGGTGATTTGCAAAACCTCAGTTCATAAGACCTATGATTAAACTATAATTCAATCTTCAGATAATTTGCAGGGAAGATTCGAGGAATGTAAACCATTAAACTAAGTATGTCGGCTTGAAACTGGGGGCAAGCCGCTGAATGACCTTGAAGATTGCGTGCACCCTTCGGAGTCGTTCGCATTTTGGCACGGCTTAACAAAATAAAAAAAATATTGAGTAGCAGAAATTCTAATAGCTCTGTATTAAAACGCAGCAATAACGGAAAAACTGTCGTCCAGTAAGGTGTCACCACAGTATATAATAACTTGGGGTTGAGCAAGCAAAAGATTTCAGACCCGTGGGCTGAACCATAACTGTCTCACAGCAGTTTATAAATTCGAAGTAAAATGTTTCGCCTTCCTTGTCGCAGTCGAGCCACAAAATTGAGGTAACTGCATTCCTACAATCTTGTCGCATACACCGCCTTGAAGAATGGCGTACCCACCAGCAAACGTGCCCAGCGAGTAGCCACCAAAATGGTCGCTGACTTGCGGTATTTCTCCTACGCTTCTCATCTTAAAATTGTTGATCTCTATCCACTTGCGTTCCGAAGAATCCGCGGCAACTTAATCCTCACGCTCTTGTTCTTTAGCACATGACTCGTGTAGCAATTTTTTACCCCAGTAATTGATAACAGTCGAAGGGGTCACGACAAGAAGATCTATACGCTTCCATTCCGGATCTTCCTTAGGCAGCAGATGTTCTCTTACACGGTTTTCAACCTCCCATTAAAGGTTTTTAGCTGCCCATTATAGGGCCCGTTTCAAAGTGTTACTATATTCCCGGTTACTTAAGATACTGTTAGATCTGTGTTGTACACTATTTTATTAGATTGGCACTTTACTATGTCCTCGGTTTTCTCTATAATTCCCAAGAGCGATGCTACGCCCAGTTTTCAATTACTACCTTATAGGCCCAGATAAAACCACTGACATCGAAATAAACAAACAGACTGGATCCGGATGGTTCGGGCTTCCGCCCTCGAACCCTTGAACAAATCACTACCATTGACCCTTTCACCTGAATATCTCCTTCTCCAGCCAGTAAAATAAACCTCCTGCCTTCATTTCGTGGTTATCAGCTGCAATTCTACAGATCATTTTAAATCACGGGTAGGCTCTTATCCTTTCAGAACAGAAAAGGGGTCTAACGCTGTCCCTGGTATTTACTGTTTGGGCTTCTGCAAAGGCTTCTACACCGTATTTCCTGTATCTGTCGTTCGGTTCAACAGACACCCGCTCGAAACAAGAAAAGACAGACAGACTGGATGCGGGTAATTTGCAGCTTCCGCTCAAGACCCATGTATGAATCGATGAAATCGCTGAAGCTTCTTCATTAGTCAAGGCCACTTCTGGAAGTCAACATTCAGGCACGTGCGCCCTACTGAAAGAGAAACGTTATTTCTCTAGAGGCAGTCCAGAGATGGGCCACAAAACGGGTTGATGGTCCGTTTTCTTTGTCGTTTGGAGACCGTCTCCCAAAGCTGGAACTATTCCCCCTAGCCCACTGGCGTCTGAGGGGTGATCTTGTGTCAACATACAGAATCTTATGTTCTCCGGATCAACCCAACAAAAACCTTTTTACACTCGCCGATACAGTGAGTCTCTAGGACCATAAGTACAAGTTCTCCATACCACGTAGTAGCCTTTTATGCAGACGACAGTTTCGCTATGCGGGTCTGTTCGGCGTGGAAAGCACTTTCGGCGGCGACTGTTATGGTGACGTCAGTGGATGCATTCAGAAGAAGACTAGATGATTAGATTACCCCAAGATGGTCGTTGACGGTCGGACATGTATAGCTCCACGTAATTTCCTTGTTGTCATTTCCTTCTTTTTTCAGCGATTTTCGGCGATCGATACACGGGTTCGGGACAGAGGCCCAAGGGTCCTGTATCCAGTCTGCTTTTCTTGTTCAATGTCAAGTGGGCGTCCCCTGATCTGAAAGGCAGTTGGTGAAAACAGGGTGTAGCACCGCCCGCGGAAATTGAAGTAAAAATCAAAAACCGCACTAAGATTACTCGCATAAGATGATTTTTAGAAAATGACAGTCAAGCAATGCTTTAAAACGATCACTAGAAGCACTACTGACGACCTCAGCAGGGATACTGTTCCAGAGGTTAACAACCCTGTAGGGAAAAAACTGTTGTCTGGGAAAGGTCCTAGGACGAAGCTTGAAGAGCTTCATGTTGTGTCCACGCCGATCGTCTTAATTCGCTACAGTGAAGAACTGATCAACAAGGCCCACTCTAAAGAGAAGGTGTGTGAAAATTAAATTATGGCGGAGTCATTGGAATTCAAGTGGGTATAGATCAAGAATTTCAAGTCGAGACTCGTATGCGACACTACTATGGACTGTGACTAGTTTGGTAGCCACGCGTTGGACACGTTCAATAGCTAGTATGTCTTTCTTCAGACCGGTATACACGACCTGATTTGCATACTCCAGGAGCAGTCTTATATAAACCCCATACAGCGTTTGGAACGCTCTCTTGTCTATACGGGGAAAAGTGCGCTTAATCATTTCAAGAGAGGCAAACCCTTTTTTTCGCAGCCATCTCGTGGTAATGCGCAAAAGATAAGTTAGACGACAACCAGATTCCCAGATCTTTCTTCAGATCGATTTTCATGATATCTGTTGTGTCGAGTGCACTATGCATCACGAAAGCGTTGCCAGAGTCTCCACCGAGTGACATATGAGCGCACTTATTGTCATTTAGTGGGAGACTCCAATCGTCCGACCAACGCTTAATCGCGTCAAGATCAATCTGTAGTGCACTGGGATCAGTGGCATTCCAAATTTATAGGTCATCGGCGTGTAGGAGGTCGTTGCTGAAAATACTATCCGGGAGGTCATTGATGTAGATCAGAAATAACAGAGGACCTAGCGCTGACCTTTGAGGAACTCCTGCAGGAATAAAAGAGGGAGATGAACGGTCTGATCCGGTTTTAATTCTAAACGTCCTTTTATCGAGGGAAGAGACAATCCAGCGAAGAACCTCTCTTTGAATACCACAGGCTTCCAGTTTGTGTTTCAGGGGGCTGTGTGAGACACGGTCAAAAGCCTCGGCAAAGTCAAAGGAGTTGGCATACAGTATGAGGCCATTGTATCTGGCCTCCGTCAGACTGTCCATGAAAATAAGCATATTTGTTATGCATGACCGATTAGGAGGGAAGTCGTGCTGGGTAGAGGAAAAAGATGGTTCGAAAGGAAGTGGTTAAGGAAAACACGCTTTAATAAGCGCCCCGTTATCTTACACGGAATGCTAGTAAGGCTGATTGGCCGGTAGCTGGCCGGTGAGTGCCGGTCACTTGCTTTAAATATCGGCGTGACCGTCGCCTTCTTCCATGCACTAAAAAGAATTCCTGTCTGGAGTGTGTGTTTGAACGGCTTATAAAAGGGTTTTGTCAGACTAGCAGTGGCTTCTTTCAGAATTCTGCGATGGATCTTGTCAGGACCCACTTCACTACATGAATTTAGCTTGAGTAAAAGGTCGTCAACATCCAGCACGGAAAACTCGGCGGTAACGAGTGGTTGTCGGAAATTCTGCGGCTGAAAGATAGGGTGCCAACCCGGAGGTGCGACGTTGTTGATTGCCGTGTTGTATTCCCTAAATAACTCCGCCACAACTAGGGTGTCGGGTGAGGTCTCCCCGTCGGGATTTCGCAGAGAATAGCTGGGAACGGTCATCAAGGAGACGACGTACTTTACGTGGAATAGTTAGCCGATAAGAGAAAGTGCACAGTTTGCGCGGTACAAAAATTCGTCCGCTTTCTCAATTGCGCTTTGAAGTGTGCAGTAGTTCTGGTCCACGGAGCCATAATCCAGAATTAATGAACCTAAGTAGCTCCTCAGGCAGTTTAAATCTGCTTGGTTAATGTTTCTAACTGTGGACTTCCTTACTGGTTGTTGTGCCCAGTAACAGATAAGATCAAAGATGAGCAAAGAGCGATCACTGTATCTAAGTGGCGGCATGATGGTAACACTGTCTACCAGGTGGCTTTCATTAGTAATGACCAAGTCGAGCAAAGAGGGAATCTGACCAGGACGATGCCGCGTTGGGGCGCTGATATGCTGTGTCCACGCTCTTCGGCGTACCAACGTCGATAAGGAAGTCGATTAACCGTTTTCACATTCCTTGTGAGAAACTGATGTCCAGTTTATCTTTGGAGCATTGAAGTCGCCCATAATAAGCAGATAAGTAAAGTGTTGTAGTCCTAGAAAGTTGTCTAGGTTCATAAGAAGAGTGTCATTGTCGGAGATATCGGATGAGGGAGAAAGGTAAATGACCCCCACTAGGAGTGAGTCTGGACCACGCAATGCCAGTCGAGGCCACAGAGCATCACAGTTATCAGAGGACTGCGATCCACTGATAACTGTGGGTGTTGGGAGACGCTGGTGAAAGAAAACCGCGGAACCTCCCATTGTCCCTCGGGCGGAGTCAGCTCGGTAAACTGAATACCCAGGGACATTTGTTCACCGTCACTGATATCACCTGTAAGCCAAGTCTCCGTGACAGCAAATATGTGCGGTTGTGTATCACGAACTAGCTGTCTGATTTCCGATAACGTACTAGGCAAACTCAGGTAGTTCGCGTAATTGTACTTGAGAGCTACTTCTCCACATGGCTTGGCGAGAAAAGAGACAGGAGAGTGCGACGAAAAACTTATCGAAGATCTAGAATGGAAGATGGTAGTGGTGGAGTTGAGTTCGGTCTGAGTTGCCGGATGGCCATATTGGCTCTCTTGTGTGGGTGCGGACGCGACGTCAACGTTTGTGCTTACATCGGCGTTCCTACAGGACGCCTGACCAGCATTCTTAGTTTCGCTGCTTGCGGCCTCTGCACCCCTGCTACATCTCACTTTCTCGAGGGTGTTTGGGATTTTTCACCCATGAAAAATTTGACATTTTTGTCTTCTGAATGCAGGGTTTAAAGGGGACAGTATACGCTGTTTAATGGGGTCACCGGTAGAGATACCCTATGGGACGGACGAACAAAATATTTTTTGAATCACTGGCGGCGACCCCAGCGGGCCCCTATCGTTCCATATCCTAGGATGGAAGAATTTTCTACGGGGCCTATCAGTGGTTTTTGGTTTAGGTAACCCGAGAGACGGCCTGAGTACAATCTCTCCAACAGTGGTGCCTATGTTTGAGGAGTCAGTCGTTGGGATGGCGACTACGGAGACAGCATCCTTGCTTTCCTCCACTGTGTAGCGACCCTATTCGTTATTATTAATTGTTAGAGCTACGTGTGTCATTTGTACTCTTTCTATCTTCTACTTTTGTATGTACTTAAACATTTGTTTGAACGAGTAGAGATACCGACAAGTCCCCCGCGCACTCGAACGTACGATCCCGCTCCGTGCAAGCTTGTCGCCTCGCCCCGTTATCGTTTCGTATTTTTATCCGCTTATCCTCGCGTTGACTTCGCAAGTCAACAATATACTCTTTGTCTACTCGCCGTATTATCGGTTATCGTCGGTTCGCTCGATCCTACAAATTGGTGGGCCCGCGTAAGTCGTATATTATCGTGTTTATTCGATTTCCGCATTTCTCGCTTATATTACGTTTCGAGTGCGCGGGGGACTTGTCGGTATCTCTACTCGTTCAAACAAATGTTTAAGTACATACAAAAGTAGGAGACAGAAAGTGTACAAATGACACACGTAGCTCTAACATAATTGATGATAACGAATAGGGTCGCTACAACTGGCACGCTGGTCAGAGCGGGTACTATTAGGGCAGAAACTACGACTTTAGTCTCAAGCTGTAGTTTCTGGTCTGCGATGGTTAGCGACCTGGTTTTACTCTGCTGTTCACGTCTCGCTCTCTCTTGCCCAGAGCGATCAAAAGACTCGTCTTATATGTGGGCGTTGGCGGGATTCAAATCCTCCGTTTTTCCCATTACAGTCTCAGGACTAAGCATGGCTGGCAAGGCTACCAAGAGACCCGGTGACCTTTTGGTTGCCTTGGCGGGTAGCTTGCCCACCAGTACAAGTTTGACAACGTATGAAGGAATGTAGAGGTTAGGACTAACTTAGCGACCCCGATTGGAGAGAAGACGTTGAGGGGAATCAATGCCATGAAATAACTCCCCTTCTTCTGAGAGCTCTCTCTTTCACATTGGCTGATGCATCTTCTATCTGCGCAGTTGACGGGGCAACTGCCTTCTTGGTGACTGTAACCCCAGGGAAAGCGACCGCTACATACCCATTTAAAGACTGAAGTTCCGACTTCATTTCTGACAACTTCCACTGGTACTCCTTCAGCCTAATCTCCATGGAAGGAATGGAACGGCAAACTGTGCCAAACAGAATCTTGCGTTTACAGCCGCGGGATTTTTGAGTTGTTTCACTTTTTGTGGAGCGCGCATGAATAGTCAACGGCAAACGGACGTCTAGACTGCCATCGAATCTGCAGTTCATGCAGTTAAAGTTCAGAGATGAGGAACAAAGATGTTTGTACTGGTGTTCACATAGGTCAGTGCACTTCAAGTGATGCCACGTGTGGCACTGGTAGCACTGCATGCCGTTTTTTACGGATATTTGGCACTGGTAAGGGCCGGAAATGCTCACCGCCTCAGCGTGTGTCTGTTGAGTCCCAGTACTACTGCATCTGACCCGGGTCATTGCAGTAGGCAACAAGCGATATACGATACAGAACGGATACAGAAACAGATACAAGTTAACCTAAAAATTTCAATCACCATTTTATTCAGGAACGAATAACAGCAAAAGTGTGCAGTTGTCCGATCCTCAGGGCACTAATTAGAGAAAAATATGGGTAGAAAACAGCAGGAGAATTCAAATCAAATTTCGAGTTATCCACCAAAGGTCCATTTTTTAAAACATTTTCACTATCTCCTTCGTATAGTCTTCCCTTTCCACTGTTATACAACAAAAAGGTGCAACCTCCCTAGGTGCCCGACTGCTGATAGCTGCTTCAGAACTCAAAACACCACGCATACTCTCACCATTTCAGCAGTTCACGTGATCGTTGCGGACGGACCAAACCGAGATAGAATCTGCTGTGAAATCACAAACCCCGTGCTGCTGAATCCTGCCGGAATATCTCGAGGCGGTAATACTACACAAGTTTCATACTTTCAACTCCGCAAGAAACCAGAGAAACCAGTGATACCAGTGATACCACCGCGATCTCTGAAATTAGCCAATCAACTTCCAGCCTCAATATCCTTCAATAAAATTGAGTTGTTGCTTCCGGAGCTGTCTTTTAGCGTATTTTTGTAATACCCGATAGGATGGCGAGAGACGGCGATGTTCCACATTCTCGGTCGGCGCACAGAATATTTTATACGATGCCAGAAAAACCAAACATTAGCTCTTCTGAATCCATTTTACACAGGCCACACTCAAAACATGATCATTTAACGGATGTAAACCTGGTCTGTCGGACAAATAACGCAGTGGATTCGACTATGTTGATGAGTTACATTAATGAAAACATTATGGGAAAAAGCAAAACGTTTAGAGGACCTTTCGGAGATAGAAAGAGTAAGCCTATTTCCCCTTCTGTATGGTGTCATGTTGCACAGCGCTCTATTGCGACTGGACTGCTTCTGGCAAATCTCTTTCCTTCATTGAAGACTTTATCATCACGGAAGTTTTACCTACTTATGGAAATACACACACAACTACCAACGTCACTTCCTTACAAACAACTATGTTTCGCCATGAAGCCAGGGATATTATTCGAAATGCCGTTCGGGCCTCTGTAGATGATGCTGTTATTTTTGTAGGAAGTGGGTGCACGGGCGCTATTCATAAACTTATACACAATTTGCATTTGGAACAGCCTCCTGTAAGTACGAATTTGTGTCAACTAACACACCACAGATAGTTATTGTTGGCCCTTTCGAGCACCACTCCAACATACTCCCTTGGCGACACCTTGCTCGCAAGGTTTGTCGAGCGGAAACCGATTCCTCAGGCACTGTGTCACTGCATTCGCTGGAGTCAATTCTGCGGGTAAGATAGCCACACATATTTACTAGCATGTTTTATAGATCTTCGGTCACTTGCTTTTATCTCCCCTTAAGACAAACTATATTTTACGCGAAGCTATATTATGCGCTTTGTCGTTGGCATTAAGTTCACCATGATCAATGACTTACGATCGTTTGTCACTAGTATCATGACAAAGGGTAAATCAACTGCCTTGTCAATTTCCGACCTACATTTGTCGTTTCATTGGTTTCTTGTGGAGTTGGAAGCACACTTGTATATCCCCGTCTCAAAATATTCCGGTATAAGTCGTTGGTGCGGATGCGTTGTTTCACAGCAGATTCGATCTCAGTTTGATAGCCAGATTTTCGTTCGTCTACTCCGATCGCCTTAACTGCTGAAATGGTGGGAACTTGTGAGGTGTGGTGTGTTGATGTAGCTAGTAGCAGTCGGGTATCTAAGGAGGTTACACTTTTTTCGTTGTATAGCAATTGGATGATAAAAAGAAGACTGTGCGGAGAAGGGAGAGGGGAATGTGAAAAAAGTGGAGTGAGAAAGGAAATGGAAATAATGAAGGCATATGGAGATATATGTGCTCTGGTGCTAGTGACCATCTTGGGATAATCCAGTTGTAAGGCAGCTTCTCAAATGCACGGAGTGATGGCGCCATGGCAGTCGTTACCGATAATGCCTTTCATATCGCATAACGAACCTGTGTTTTCCACAAGCCGTTACGTGGTTTAAATTTCAGCTGTTTGTAAACGAGTTCGGGGCTTGAAGCTCAAACCACCCGGATCCAGTCTGTTTGTCTGTTTCGGTGTGCGATATGCTAGCCTTAAAAACAGTCGTTAAAGTAAGCTGTAGCACTGCTTTTAGTGGTTACAAAAAGTACCGAGAACATTGCTTAGGCTTTATTTGTGGTGATATTTGACATCAGCTTGGTTGAAACCAAAATTTTTTGCACATTCATTTATCATAAGGTAAAGGTTGTTCATCTCTGGTTTCTCGTCTAACAGTGTAACAAGAAAAACTTGCCACACGTTCAGTGGACAAGGCTGCTTATATTTCAGCCGGTTTGTGCATGATGGGAAACGTAGTCAGTCGTCTTGCTATCTCGGGCACCGACTAGCCATTATTCTACAGTCACCCTCAGTTAGCGTTAAAAACCGGTTATGAGACAGGTTTATGTTTGCGGTTGTGGTGTGTATTCTAATGTCGGATGCGACCATTTAATTATGTACGATTCACCATACATCACGTAAGTGTTATTTCGTCAGGACGCAGACAGTTATTGACAAGGGAAAACTTCCTGTGGATCGTATTCCAAGAACCAACTGCACACGATCACTTAGTTGCCTAAGGGACACTGGCTTGACCATTCGATGGTCAGCACCAGCTACCGTTCCATTAGCACTCTTTTGCACTGCTGTCCATGTACCTTCTTATCTTCTGATTCTTTGGGGATTTTGTGACACGTTTATAATCTAATTCTTGTGTTTTATCAACAATCTCCAGTTGGGGAGCCTATGTCGGAGAAGAATATTGTCTTGACGTTTTCAAATGCACATTCGTTATGCGGGGCCGACTTGAAAAAACGAACAACCAGCATTGTTTACACTCATAAGAAGGAAGCAGCGAAACCATGGTTGACTGTGTAAACGTGGCACAGTCAGTCACGTCGTTCACACTGTTGCTCATACATACGCCACCTCCTTTCCTTTGGAATTCATGCGTGAACCATCCTTAAATTACTCCTCTTCAAATATGCAATCTACCTTTTGGTTTTCTTAGTAAAAATGCAAACCGTTCACCCATACCCCGTTACGTAATTTTCCAGTCACTTGTCTGTCTATGCTTTTCTAGCCTCCCTTTTGTATAAAAGGTCCTATAAAGGTACCTCTGTTAAATGCACAGCCTACAACGTCTCTCCGGTTAGCGGGTAGGCTTGGTGCCTATCAACAGTGATTCCCGTCTTCAAAAAGGGGGCCCGAAGTCTATGTGACAACCACAGAGGCATCAGTTTGGTGTCAATTGCGTCCAAGTTACTCACTGGTCTCATTTTACGTCGGCTCACTAAGCCCAGAGAAAGCCAGATACGTGAGGAATAGGCAGGATTTCGATCCGGTTGAGGGTGTGTTGATCATATTTTTACCTTGCGACGGATCTTGGAACATCGGCACTGTTACAGACAGCCGACAGTCGTGGTCTTTTTGGACCTAAAGGCTGCTTTCGACTCAGTTGCTCGTAACGTTCTCTGGAGCTGTCTCCTTCGCAAGGGAGTACCAGAGAAATACATGAATCTATTGAGATCACTGTATGCTCACTCTGCAAGCAGGGTGAGAGTTTATGGACAACTGTCTCGGGCGTTTGTCACTTCTAATGGTGTTCGTCAGGGGTGTCCGATTTCCCCCTTCCTGTTCAATTTTGTAATGGACGACATTCTGGAGGGTGCACTTCGCGAATGCAGTTGGCTTGGAGTTGAGCTTCTTCCTGGCGCTAGATTGACCGATCTGGAGTATGCGGACGACATTGTTTTACTTAGCCCCTCTGCCGAAGACATGCAGATCATGCTGGACAGGTTGAGCGACCGAGCTGGTTTGTATGGAATGCGCTTTGCACCTTCAAAGTGCAAAGTGTTGCTTCAAGACTGGGGCATTTCCACTCCTACTTTCTTTATTGCAGGTAGTTCGCTTGAGACTGTGAACAGTTTCACATACTTGAGTAGCACCATCTCATCAGCCTGTAATATTGCTGATGAGATATCAGCGAGGATTGTGAAGGCAGGAGTTGCCTTTGCCAAACTGCGTCATCTGTGGCATCGGAAAGACGTCCGGTTGTCGCTGAAAGGAAGGGTATATAATGCTTGTGTGCGCTCCATTTTGCTTTATGGTTCGGAAACGTGGCCTGTTCACAAAGAAGATATCAACAGACTTGCTGTGTTTGGCCATCGTTGTCTCCGTCAATTGGCCCATATTAAGTGGACTGATCGCGTGAGCAATGTGGTCGTTCGCTGGCGCGTATTCCGGAATGCTCGGGATGCGCGATCTATTGGTCAACTAATCAGGGTACACAGCTTGCGTTGGCTGGGTCACGTACTCCGTATGTCATCTGATCGTTTACCGTACCGGACATTATATACTGAGACCACCAACAGTTGGGTAAAACCGCGTGGTGGTCAGGCAACAACGTGGTCACAAAATATGAAGACCTTGACTGCTCCATTGAGCAAAGTGGGTAGGTGTCGCCTGCCTGGATGGGGTCCTTGTGATCACTCAAACCGCTGGTTAGAGACGCTATCCGAGATGGCGATGTGTCGCAGTCAATGGCGTACCTGTATTCATACCATTTCTAGTTCTTCCGCTTAGTCTTCCTTTTAGTAACGTTTTCTTCTAGGATATTCCACGTCACTGTTGAGATGAGCGGCGGCCCGAGCCACAGTACCTTTTGGTCAGGCTCATGGCTGTTATGATGATGATGATGATGATGGTTAGCGGGTTATGTGCTTATTATCTATCATGAATGTCAGTAGTTTATATTTGTTGTTCGCATAAGCTGCCATTCCTCCCTGATCGAAGTAACCAGTGGTCACCGCCCACTGAGGTCGCTAGTAATTCGCCGATTCATTCTGTGTGGTTCTTAGCGTTCTTGTTGTTTAGAGCTCCCTCATAGTCGAGTATTTGAATTTTCTCAAACCAAGACTGTAAATCAGCGCCAAGTTATACCTGATTCTCATATGTGTTTTGCTGTATATGTATATAATTGAACTGCGTTTGTGTCGTATTTGTTTTCAATGTCAGGTGGAAAGCATCAGTGCGCAAGAATTAGGTTGCAAGCTTATTGTTTGCATGGCAGCCGCTTCCAACGTTACTGGTATATTGGTGGACGTGAACGCGTTCTCTAGCCTGACACATCGTTACGGTGGTCTTGCGTTCTGGGATTACGCAACCGCCGCTCCGTATGTGAAAATTGACATGAATCCGGTCGTCACGGGGTAAGGTCAACTTTACAGTAAATCTTTTCAATTGTGTGCCTCTATTTGTGTATATTTTTGGGTTTTGTTGTTATAAATGTTTTGCTCAGCATTTTAGGTTTACTTCTGTACACCATTTAGGATGAATTTTGTGAACTGGGATGGTGTGCCTATTTACTGCTGACATTTGCGAACCTGTTAACTGAAGCTTGTCAGTTTCACCCTTTCCGATGTCAGCTTGAACCTAATTTTGAGCAAGCTCTCATCGCGCGATAACTAACGTTTAGTTAGCGTTGCTTTTACTTCGTGATATCTGTGTGAACGGTACGTTAACCATCGTAGATCGCGCATATCTCCCAGCTTTGAATCCCCTTGGCTAGAGATGTTGAAGTATATGGCGATTGCTTTGTTTTTTGTGGAGTGACAACACCAATCAGTGATGTGATGTAGTCTACATAGCAATTACAAATCGAACCATCAGACTACGTGGACTATAACTGCAAGACTGTATAACATAATTAACTTCGATTATAGTTGCTCAGTTCCAAGTTACTTTCTTCTAGCGGTTTTTTGTTCTAAACCTCTTCGATTGGAGTGGGCGGCTCAATGCTTTTTGTGGGTCACATTCTGTCGGGGAAATCCCAATTCCTGGAAAATACCTCTTATTCGCTTTCGCTATGGCCTATCTCATTACTCTTTGAAGTGACCTCCATCGTCGACACGGCCATGTGCCACTTCACCCTTCACGTGCGTTCTCAACCTTTGTGTCAATTTCTGGCACCCAGGCTACATGCTCGACCTTTAATTAGAACATCACTACTGTTTGGATCCTTGCCTGGTCCACTTCTGTCCTTGTTTTCTCATTGGTCACAAACCCTTTAATTGTGGTCTAGTTAGTGGCCATGTGGTCTTCAGATCGAATGATATAAAGTAGCTCTATCCGGAGGCCTGTCTTTTTTCTGTGTTCATTCGTTAGCATTGTATGCTTGGGTTGGCTGGGAAGATACATATTAGTCGTGCATACTTCGTAGTTAGTTGTTCATTACTATTGAATGTCGTTCCGTTATCTATCGTTTTGCTAGTTTAGCTGGCCTCCTGCCTCCATTGTGTTGCCGCCACAAACTTGTGACGTAGCATTGTGGTCGGTAGATTTGGAACCACCCACTGAGAATGAGGTTCGCAAGTGCATCTCGGCTCTCAAACGTAATGGGGCTGCTAGTCCAGATGATCTCGTGCCGGCACTTCTCAATGAAGGTGGATAGGCGTTAGTAGAGGCATTGACTCAGCTGTTTCAACTTGTGCGGACGACTGAGATCATCCTTCCCTGCTAGGGTCACTCGATAATGGTTCCCATATTTAAGAAGGGTACTAGGGACTCTTGGGAAAACCACAGGGGGATTGGTTTGACCCTAGTCATTATAAGGGTCCTGGCATCCATTATACTTCGTCGACTCACTACAGTTCGTGAGGTAAACATTAGGGAAGACCAGGCAGGGTTTTGCCCTGGGCAGGGTTGTACAAATCACATTTTTACCCTTCGTCAAATTCTGGAGCAGCGTCATGTGTACCGTCGGCCAATAATCGCCGTATTTCCCGATTATAAAGATGCATTCGATTCAGTTGATCGATCTACATTTTTAGAGTTGTTTGAACGCAAGGGTGTACCGACCAAGTATGTGAACATACTGTCGGCGCTTTATTCCCATACTTCAGCTCAGAATAGGGTTTATGGCAAACTATCTGACAGTTTCAACACCAGCATCGGCGTACATCAAGGCTGTCCTCTTTCACCATTTTTGTTTAATTTTGTGATGGACGAAATAATGGATGATTATTTGCGGCACTTATGTGATACTGGCGTGGAGGTCCTACCTGGTGGAAGGCTGACTGATCTTGATTATGTTGACGACAAGGTATTGTTGTTTGACAACTTCCAAGTGGCAGAAACAATGCTAATCGCTATTTTGCGTTCTGTTAAGTACTTCGGAATGCGCTTTGCAGCCTCGAAATGCAAAGTGCTTCTGCAACATTTTTGTGATTACGTGGATTTAGTGTTAGATAATGAAACCACGGAGGTTGTTGACCGATTTGTATACTTGGGAAGCTGCATCAGCTTCGGTTGCGGAGGTTTAGGGATTGAGATAGAAGCGCGTGTTTCCAAGGCTAGGGCAGTGTTCGTTAATCTGATACACCTATGGAGACAGAGGTGTCTATCTGAAGCTTAAGGGTCACGTGTATAAGGCGACTGTGAGGGCTGTATTACTTTATGGGAGCGAAACATAGTCTGTCAGAGTAGGAGACGTGAACCGTCTCCAGGTATTCGACCACCGATGTTTGCGTTTGACCGCTTGTATCGGGTGGCACCAGCGACTTGGCAACAAAGAGGTTAGGAAGCGGGTGATTGGCATTGATTGTCAAACGAGTTCTTCTGTTCAGTCGCTACATCTGCACAGACTTAGGTGGTTAGGTCGTCTACTGGGGATGCCAGATAATCGTTTGCCACACCGAGCACTGTTTGCCGACGCTGCGGCCGACTGGCGTAAGGTGCGAGGTGGACAGGTGATGACCTGGCGTAGAGAAGTGGAATCGTCTACGAAGGGATTGGCCACTGTAGGTCAGGTTCGCCTACGAGACTGATGACTTCATGACTCCCAGAGTTGGTGGTTGGATAGGTTAGGTGAGATTGGAGCGAATCGAGCTCAGTGTCGCGAATGTTATCGTTGTTTGGCCGATTTGTCTGTGAATTGAGTGCACTTTATGACGCAGGGCATTGAAAGCCGTAAGGAAGCTGTTTTGGTGATGATGCTTTACTTCGACTGACAGCTGGGTTGTTTGTTTGCAAGGTGTAGGTGGCTTGATGTTGTATGTTTGAATACAGACGGAGGTATTTTTACTGGTTAGGTCCCATTACCCTCCCCTTTCTTTTTCTCCCTCTCTTACTATGTGGTTTTTTCAAATATGTTTGTGTGGCAGTTAAGCATCTGTGTGAACCTCTGACGTATTGTTGTCTGTGGTGATTTTGTTGATGATGGTGATGATGATGATGATTATGGGAATACCTCATTTTAGGAACGGGGCATGTGAAGTTCCAGCTTGTCAGTTTCGGTTCACTTCGTGCTGGACCCATTCTAAAATAATCACAAATAATCTGTTATTTTCACAAGCGGTATCTGTGACACCCACAGATTAGTAACGAGATGTATCACCAGCGGCCTGATATTTTTGGCTTAGTATATCCCCTTGTTTATCTTTGACAGCTAAATCGCCTAGCTAGTAAAATTTAAAATTTGAGGAAGAATGGCTGCCTTGTTTTGTGATAGGAAATGTTTCAATCTATAACTGTAAGAAAATGTGTGTGGCTGATTTCTTACGGACTAAGTGTTTATATCAAGCGTGCATAATGATAGTGTGCATCATAGTAACCCGTCAGGTAAAGTTAATTACCAACTTCTTTATCCACTTTCTTATCCTACTTCACTTTGGCAGCCCAAATCGTGAACTGGTTTACAAAGATGCTGTCTACTTTTCAATGCACAAGTTTATCGGAGGTCCTCAAACACCTGGCGTGCTTATTGCGAAACGATCGCTTTTCAGTGCCGGTGAATCTCAACCCAGCGGTTGCGGAGGCGGCACCGTGTTTTTTGTACGTCGAGATGCACAGGTCTACCTTAAAGTGAGTCGTTCAACAGGCAGCTATAGTCCCATTAGTAATTTAAAAATCTCTTTAAGCGACTTTCGGTGAGATGTTACTTTAAAACACTGAGTTCCTTTGGTCCAAACGCAGTTTATCCGCCCTGGAACTGATAACAGTCGTTGGTTCATGTAAATGCAATCGCTAATTATTTATGTTGTTGTTGCTATCCGCATGTCCTATATATTCTAAGGTTTTACGTTCGTGGCTGAAGCGAGTAAACGATATGTCATCATCTCACCACGGATGTATTCTATCGTTACTGTTGAACGAGATTTTACTTAATAATGCAAGTGTTTCTGTGGTTTACGTTCATTAAAGTTGTTCATTCCCCTGTTTTTGCAGTGCCAATAATCTGAATGCTTACCTTCTAATTAGAAGAGCACTGATCAGTCGGGGTTGTATTGATAACAAGATGGTATTCATATGCGATTTGCTCGCTCACGTACCCATATGGAAGCTGAATAAATTCCGAAATTCCTCATGAGTTCCTCCTGAATAGCCTTATCACACAACTATTGACCATCAGTTAACGAAACGAAGCTGTTGACCTACTTTACAAGATGCGCCAAGCCCATCTTTTATTGGCGACTGCGCGGCTATCGGTAATCCCGGTAGATATTTTGGCTGCATTTACAATCTGTGGTTGTGCGCAGAAGCAACTTATTTAAGTCATTCATTCCTTTAGAATGTTATCCTCAAACCACTTCAAATCCAACCAAGCCTGAGCCATTTGACATCGTGTAACTCATAACAATCACGTGTGCAACTCTCCCTCGTATTTCACCGTACCCAGTAGGTTACGATCCGTCCCATCTTGTTTGCCATTTGCTTACTCGGTATTATTTTAGACTGTTTTTCAGAGGTGCAATCGATAAGTAATTCTCCTCGTTTTGTTCAACCTTCTGGAATGTTTCTGGTGGCTTTTAGGTAGAATACACGTTACCGTCAGTAACCGACTGGAGTTTTGTCTACTTAGGTAACCATATCACAAATAGTGAGTGTGGATAGTGACTCTCATAACTTTGTCGTAACTTATACAATTTTTTTGAAATGGCTTATCTCTAGCGTCAAATAATGTACAGTTTAATCAGAATAGTTGCATTCAGAAACCATAGTAGTGATGTTAGCGGGCAACTTTTTAACGTATCCATTAAGATTCAATGATACATTGTATTTTTACATTTATGATACTCGGTGCTTGTGTTCATTTACACGCCTCGCATGATATCAGCACGTAAATATTAAGGGGTTTTTAAGTTGGGTTTTCTGCAATGACGAGTAAAGGTTCACTTGTCCAGACCTTGATACTACGTAGATTTAGATGATCATGTGGTATTCCGGAACATCTACCTTTGTGCTTATTGTGGTGCACACTGCTATGATTTTAGCTCATTGGCATGAAGCAAGTGACCGTCGCTATGTGGACTTCACACGGGTACTTTTAGGTAGCCGTGAGTCCTATGTGTCTTTTGCGCCAGTGTTTCACGATTCACGTATTTTCTGGAGAGGAAGATCAGAACAGGTGGTCACTACTTGATTTCAGCGGCAGATATACTACGTTATGACTGTTCTCTGCATAGTCAATGTAGTTGATTAGGTGAGGAAGCCGTCTATCAAGGCGGACCGAACTGATGCAAGTGAGAGCGTCTACGAACGTTTCCACTCCATACAAGCCACAGATCATACAAAGCCAGGTCTTATTGACGCAGTTTACATTGTGCAACAGAGCTTTTCGCAACATGTTCGAGCACATTAACTTCACACCAGCCTCGTCACCTGTTTCCTGGTTTGCGAATTTTTCTATATCGGCGAAAACCCAACTTTCGTGTGAAGTCATATCATTGAAACCCTTCGCATCCTGCCATTATCGGTGGCAGTACGTTAGTATTTTACATTTCAACTCTACAATGCGGATCAATTTCTTCGAGCCGTTTTAGTGAATGCGGATGTAGCCATGTTTAAAAACTGGTTGACCTTATTTTGGAAGTTCGTGGTTAACTACCTCGTTGCAAGCGACTGGTTCAGCTGCCGTCGTTCTCATGTTCAGCATGAGCTGACGTATTGTAAACGCTAACAATTAGACATTGGTTTGTTTCTGTAAAGGTCTTCACTGAGGATATGCCGTGGATATTAAAGTCGATGCAAATCATATATCTACTAGGAGGCTAGGATTCATTCCAGCCGTAGCCACCTTGCATCTTCAGTCTCCACTAGACGCACGATCATGTTCACTGTTCTAATGAATTGACATCTGTTTCTTTAAGAGTAAGTTCCACTAGCCTGGGGTAGTGTTGGTTCAGGTGGAGTACTTGTTGAGATTATCAACCACATAACGAAAGCTTTGTATATGTTTGCCTGTTTATGCTTCCTGTTGTGTCAGCACATTATCACTGCTTGCGAGAGTGACTTGGTGTGTTATGCAACAGCTGGGATAATAATTATATACGGCAATCCATATGACGAGTGTTTATATTGCATGTGTATATAGTGACCAATGTGTTACGCTTCAGTGATGTTTTGTGGAAAACCATTTAGTCAGTGATGACTTTCAGTGGCCAGTTTTCGAGACGGACACATTATACATACCACGGAACACCGTTGTTTCGCTTCGCCGGTCTAGGTGGTTCGGAAAATTATGAATGTCTACTCACACGTTCTACTTTTTGGTTTACTGAGGTGTGCTAGAAGTGAGACATCTGGTGACCGCTACGTAATACCGGTTCGGAACATTCGACCGCAGAGCTCGCTTCAGTAGTACACGTTTGATTTCATGTTTGGGGTGTGATGTATCGCAAGCATATTTGCTTGGCTCTGTCATTGAACCTAATCATCGACACTGGTGTCATGAATCTGCTTCTCTGAACAATATTACCTATCAACTACCTATTTCAACCTTTAACGTTTTTTTTGTAGGCTTGTGAGATCTCTGAGTGCCGTATGTTTGGAGCGTACGTATAGTAATACACATCTTCTTGCTATCTAATCGTGATAGCTTTGTATCCCTCGATGCAATCACATGTTATCTTTTTCATACAGGATGTTGAAGAACGCGAAGAAGGTGGCACCCCAGCTATAGTTGAATCAATTCGTGCTGGCTTAGTCATGCAGTTGAAAGAGGCTGTTACTTGCGAGGCTATAATGGAACGGGAAGAGGCCCTAGTCAAGTATGTTGGCTACAGTATTGGTAATTTGAAATGTGAAACAGTTTGTTCCCCCTATCAATTTTACTACCACAGAAGCCACGAATTTTGCGAGATTAATTCATTTCGTACAGTCTTGTCAATCGGGAAAATCCAACATTTAGAATTAAAATAACTGAACGGTTAATTGAAGATATGAATGATTACCGCTGGCTTTCTAAGTTTGCTTCGGTCCTGGTTAGGAAGACCAAGACATGAGTTGTTTAACTTTTAAGTCCCGTAGAGCGCACATGGGAATTCTGCAGACAGTGATTAATGGAGCCTCAACAAACTTGAAGGGTTTCACCCGGTTGCATACCATCACGCGGAACGATGAAACTACTTCGACTATGTCCGGTTTGAGCTAAATTTCTAGCGACTGATGCGGTTGCGCTTCGATTTGTTGACGCACGGCTGTTGTCTGGTTGCCTCGTCGATTGGCGATTAATTATCCGCGGCCCAGTTCACCAGCCGTCTATCTGTCCTACCATTGTATGTGTCACTACAGCTGCAGGTAAACAAATGAGTGCAGTGGCTGGCCAGGAAAACAGAATCAGGCCTCTTGATTGGTAACAAGCGCGCGCAGTGAGATGTGGGTCTAGTACAAACCCAATCGTTGCATTTTTCTCATTGCAGGGCAACCCAGTGGACAATGTCCTATCCTATACCATATGTTGGACATCTTTATGAACGCGCAGTTCTTCGTGATGCTAAGTGAACTTGTCAGGATAGTTATTTGGATGCGCCTCATTTACCTGTTATCCTAATTCTTCTCTGTTTTCTCGGTATTGCTTAGTTTTCTGGTTCTGCGGAATAGCGTTCTAATTAGTGAACGTTTATGCTGCTTCGGTGAAACTAAGATGCCATCTAGTCTATGTGGGTCTCCCGTTTACTGCACGCCTCGTCGTTTCATCATATCTTCTGATAAGCAACACATCGAGAAAGACCGTTGAATTATGGTTCTCATATTCCCACGTAAAATGAATGTTGACATGGAGTGAGTTAAATGTAGTCTGAAGGTTTCCAAGTCGACCTTCGTATTCCGCGATTATCAGTATATCATTCATATATTTCACGTAAGCAACAACCTGCCCTATTTCGTGGTTTGTGTACTATAACCTCGGGAACTCGTTGTGTAAGACGGTCTACTGATTTCCTGTGCCTGTCACCTGTTCTCGTTGTTCGACTATTTTAAGGCAGTTCAGCTATTCGTTAACTGTGGTTCACTTCGTCAATGCCTTAACCTGTGATGCATGTGTATTTCTGCACAAAAATTGCAGCCTGAAACAAAACATTACTGTCACTTTTTCATGTGGTTATCTTAAGATAGTTCAACGATTACGACCACGACTGCCAGCCAGATGATCACCGATTTGAGCCCGGACACTACGACTAATCCTATTTACCTTGGGGAATTTTTATAGTATCCACTTCATACGTAAACTTCTAGGCTGCGTCACTGTCAGTAACTTGTGATGTATACAGTAGAAACTTAACTTCTTAGCTTTGCAATAGTGTTTACAAATGCTGGTCACCGGTATTATTCTGTTCAGACTGTGCAAAACCGTGGGACTTACGTAAATCTTAAACTATGTCTTGACATTATTGACCTTGGTTTTGTATTGTTAAATATTTGTTTATTTTTAACTGACCTAACAACATCATCATGGACAACAATGCATCAGTGTTTCTCACTGATGCAATGCTATCAATGCTAACAACCATGAAGAGAAAGGAAGACTCTGTGCAAGAAGAGAAGAGACCTAACTACTAGAAAATAGCTACGTTTATATGCAGACATTCGATATGAAGGCGCTTACACCTTGCAAACAAACAACCTAGCTGTAATTGAAAGTAACGTGTCATATCAGTAAGACAGCTTCCTTACGGCTTTCAACGCCGCGCGTCATTAAATGCACTCCACAGACAAATCGGCCAAACAACGATAACATTCGCGACACTGAGCTCGATTCGCTCCAATCTCACCTAACGTATCCAACCACCAACTCTGGGAGTCATGAAGTCTGTGCAGATGTAGTGACTGAACAGAAGAACTCGTCTGACAATCAATGCCAAACACCCGCTTCCTAACCTCTTTGTTGCCAAGTCGCTGGTGCCACCCGATACGAGCAGTCGAACGCAGAGATCGGTGGTCGAATACCTGGAGACGGTTCACGTCTTCTAGTCTGACAGACTATGTTTCGCTGCCATAAAGTAATACAGCCCTCACAGTCGCCTTAGACACGTGACCCTTAAGCTTCAGATAGATACCTCTCTGTCTCCATAGGTGTATCAGATTAGCGAACACTGTCCTAGCCTTGGAAACACGCGCTTCTATCTCATCCCCTAAACCTCCGCAGCCGAAGCTGATGCAGCTTCCCAAGTACACAAATCGGTCAACAACCTTCATGGTTTCATTATCTAACATTAAATCCATGTAATCACAGAAATCTTGAAGAAGCACTTTGCATTTCGAGGCTGCGAAGCGCGTTCCGAAGTACTTAACAGAACGCAAAATAGCGATTAGCATTGTTTCTGCCACTTGGAAGTTGTCAAACAACAATACCTTGTCATCAGCATAATCAAGATCAGTCAGCCTTCCACCAGGTAGGACGTCCATGCCAGTGTCATATAAGTGCCGCAAATAATCATCCATTATTTCGTCCATCACAAAATTAAACAAAAATGGTGAAAGAGGACAGCCTTGATGTACGCCGATGCTGGTGTTGAAACTGTCAGATAGTTTGCCATAAACCCTATTCTGAGCTGAAGTATGGGAATAAAGCGCCGACAGTATGTTCACATACTTGGTCGGTACACCCTTGCGTTCAAACAACTCTAAAAATGTAGATCGATCAACTGAATCGAATGCATCTTTATAATCGAGAAATACGGCGATTATTGGCCGACGGTACACATGACGCTGCTCCAGAATTTTGCGAAGAGTAAAAGTTTGATTAATGTAAACGCACCCACGACAAAACCTTGCGTTTTATTTTTTAATATCTGTCTCCCTCGCTGCAGTAACTCTGATGTATACTGTATGCGAGATCCCTAGTATTGACGGAGTCAAACTAAATCCCTTGTGGTTTTTGCAAGAACTTCGGACCACTTTCTTTTATATTGGAACTATTATCGTGTGACCCTAGCACGGAGGGATGGCCTCCGTCGTCCACACAAGGTGAAACAGCTGAGTTAATGCCTCTACTAACACCTCTCTACCTTTGAAAAGTACCGACACGGGATCATCTGAGCTATTGACCGTATTACGTTTCAGAGGCGAGATCCGAATGCATACCTCAATTTTAGTGGGTAATCCTAGATTCACCGACCATAGTTCAGGTAACACAGTAGAAACACGAGGTCAGTCAAATTGACCCTCGATTTGTTTTGCTCCGCCCCCTACTCTTCTGAACTTACTATAGACCTGTGTGGTATCTGCTTCACTGACAGACGGTCACCTGAGACCAGTAACACGGATAAGCGGATAAACAGTTTCCATTTCCTTAACTGTTTGCATTAACCAAGTCTCACGATCAGCGTTTAGGTTACGCTTCAGCTTCTTTTGATCCTTTCTCCTAAACTTGTTATATGACCTGCCAGCAGGTATGTTCCATCTGGCATCTAACATCTCTAAGGATTTTTCTCGTATCCATTGTTTGTTCAACCCACGAACCTCTGTGCCGCATGCTAGAATACCTGCTTCCTGAATTCCCTGTGAGTTCTGTGTCTAGCTGCTATTAGGATCTTCAAGGTGAGAAAGCTGCTTTCTATGCTAGTTTGATTCTTATGGTTTATCGACGGTATATCCAGTTTCTCAACAGCAAGCCGTTGTCGGTGGGGTCGATTCCTGGCAAAAAGATTAAAGAAACGACCATTTACGAACGCACGTTCTGAATCCAAATACTGCGATGAGAACGACAGTCCTGAATAAATTCCCGCCACATGCAACTAACAATCACGTGGTCTCTCTGAGACTAAATCTGATTAAGAGGAGGAGGGTGTCAAGTATAACGACGCGCACAGTGTCTAAAACTCGTGATGGACAAAAATAGCTTATGTTCAACGTACAGCTGCAACTGTCCCTCGCTATTATCCGAACGATATGATACTATCCCAAACTTGCCACCTAAACGAGACTCGGCCCAATCAATGTGGTTGATCTAGGCCTTGATTATCTCTGGTCAGAATGACTGTATCAGGTCCGTGTGTCGACCGAGGGAGAGTGGCCAGATCCGGATAAAACGCGTCTTTGACACCGGTGTCACTACAGTCGTTTGGAGCACAAACTTGCATAGTGAATGGATTTCTGAAAGTTTCGAATCCGGGGCTGGTCGTAGTAGAATCTGCAAAGTGGACGGCACAAACTCTACTGCTAATGGTAATCCAACCTGCCATTGAGGTTACGGCCGTCGTGTTGAAGACTATACCTACTTCAGCCTGACCGGTAGCGGCGGTCGCGGAATCACCCGAAGAGTGTAACCAGTATCGAGTAGATTGCGGGTACTTTTACTACCAACTGTTGCCTGATTCTAGTTTCCGAATTGCAGCACACATCAACGTTCAGCGGGTCTGTCGTTCGTTGTGAGAGTGGCCTGTTGACCTATCTGTTTCAGCGTGCGAATGTCGAAAGCACCTATATTGATTCACATTCTACATCTGAGCAACGGACGTAGGAAGACTGAGGCTAGGTGGTAAGAGATGGGACTGACTCTGACAGTGTTAACAGGATTAACTGTATCTTTTGTAGGATCTGCAGAGTAATTTCCAGAAATGAGGATCGAAAAGGGCCTAAGGGATAAACGTGATAGGACAGTGGGGGAGGAGTCAGCAGTAGCATGTTTTCGCCTATCCATCCTGCTGTATGCAGCAGACAGGGAGACCCAGTTTTTACTACGAGAATGCCTATGCAGTATGGAATTATTGGTGTTGTGAATGTTCATGGTTGTATGTGGACTGAGATAGTGCCGGGATTGCGAAATCTAGAAGAGAGAACGATTAGGGTTCTCAAACAAAAACCCTTTGGCTCAAAACCCTGTACCGCAAGACAGCGAGTGGATGGTAGTGTAACGGAGCTGATACTTTTTCCGTAAGAAGATGCCAACCTTCTTCCAACCCCCAACCTCGAGGTGCAGGAGACTGGTTTGTTAGGCCTCTACCTATTGGCCTGCCTGGTATGAGTGACTGCCGGTGTGATCGTCACACCGTCTAGCTTAACGTAATAGGTCATCGAGATATGCAAGCCGTCACATCGCGTCAAGATCCGGTCTCACTGTGACGGAGCTGACCTAACAGTTGTATTCATGGTCTCAAAAGCTGCCAATAGTTTGCCTTGCCGAATTATATCATTTTTCCAATCCATTTCGTTGGGAGCACACACGACAACTTACGTTTGTTACTGTTTATTTTCACTGCTTGAGAGTTGACCTATTGTAGATGGATGCCCTCACTGGTTTGCGTTGCACGTTTGCTTAGATGTTGTCGAGTTCGGATAAAAAATACGATTCTTACACACGGTCACGATAACTTCGCTGCTCGGTTTGGATTTCTCTTTGTATGTCCACAAGCGGTTACTACAGCATTAAACGAACCCGATGTACAATGTGTTTGTCTCATGGATGTGATATGTAAATCGATTTGTTTATTGAGCTGTATTCCTCTCTGTTTGTGTTAGTTTCGCGGTAAATACATCTCAGTTCGAAAGCTCCGTCTGCCACATTGACCTGGTGGTTAGGTTTGTGTACTACTCTGACTCAAAGAACTACTGACTACTGGCTCGATTCTGTCAGATGCAGTCATGACGTACGGGTTGAAGGGGAGTTATCAGTTGGGAAGTTGTCACATTCTTTGGGTTCTGTGCCTCATTACTAACTGTGGTAGCGCTTAAGTTGTTAAAAATGATTCACTGGGTGCACAACTTTTTCGTGTCTTCCGCACAGCGATCAGTTGGGTTAATAGAGACACTTTCAGAATAAAAGTACCCTAATCACCCAGCGGTTGGTCGCGACTGCCGGTGTGTCGTCATCAACATGATCACGATCATGATAATCATCAATGTCTTCAACACACGCGACAATATATTAGTGGCTCTCGCTGGTGCTTAACTGTCAAACAACCTTGAAAATAAAAACAAGCACGCACATTATCCAGTACGGTCAAAAAACTCTACTTTTCAAAAACTTGATGTAGCTGTGAGTACATCTACCGTGCACAGCCATAGTCAAAATCAGACGTTAATGTCCTATTCACCACGCCCCCCTGCCAGGCTGACTCCTTTTTACCGAGTGACTCAGATCTCTAAGTCATTAGCTCTGGGTAGGGTCACCCAAGAAAACTAGCTTTTTATTTTGTAAGTCGGACTGTTGAGTCGTGGACTCCTGTTGAGTTTCTTTAAGTCAACCCTCTTCTGTGACAGATCACGATAATGTGTGTACTTTATTTCCCAAGCGCATTTGCAATCCTAGCGTTGCCGTTCTTTTGAACTCTCCCGTGCGTAGTACTATGTAACGACGGTTATTTTCCAAAGTTTTTGTGGACGATGAGACCAAATCTTGCTACCCATTTAAGGTGGGAATCCTTACTGAGACCTGAGATAGAAAAAAATTGTTTGACTGGATCTCTGTGAATTGTCGATCGTGTGCAATCGAACTAGCTTTTTTGGTCAGAGGCGTTTGACACAAACCAGAAAAGCGTTTTGGTTGCCACACCTGTATATGTCCCGCCAGACATTAGCTGAAGTGTTGTAAAAAAATGCTCCCTCTCATGTCTTCCTTGATGGTTTGAGGCATGTTTAACATTGATACATTTCTACGCTTCCTGGTGATATTAACTTGGTCGTCCTGTTGCAGAAGAGAAACATCTGGGTGGTATGTTCGATGTCTAAACCCAGCACTCATAATTGCTTTCGGCTGTTATAGTTATGTGCACTTCCGGCACTCTGTATACCCAGTTTCGCATTCCGGCACAAAAGACGGTAGTGTCTCAGAGAGGTCACCTTGTGCAACCCAATCGTGGATAGGAAGTCGACATGTGCTATCGTTAAGGCATCTCCATCAAGAATTGTCATGCATTTTAAAATAACCACCGTGACTCAGACCACGCTGTTGTTGGTGCTCACCTTGTTTCATCGCTCGCTGTTTGTAATGACGAAATGTTCAGTTGAAAATGGATCGGCGATGTTATGAGAAACGCCTGTCAAAGAGCACTGTCAGTGGAAGTGTCCTGTTCAGAGTAGTAGAGTTCTCCAAATAAAGACTGGACAGAAATCCTTAGGGCTATACACATCTCTTGCGATGAGGGTGCATCACGGACACGGCATGAGTGGACTTTTGCAGTTTCGACAAAGCCTATGACCGAATGTCGACTGGTCCTCGTAATGTGGAATACGAGAAGGATGACGGGTAACTGGCACGCAAACTTCTGAGGAGTCTACATGGGGATGTTGAGACTTACTTGGTCACGCGAGCTAGAGAGATGGAGAAGGTGTTTTACGGCGGGTAACTTGAGTCTTGTTCCCCGTGGTCCGTAATTGCACTGGCCGCCGATAAGCCGTTGTTGAGACTGTACTTGAAACTGGTGGTTGATGTGTTCGCAGGTTTTTCGGCGACTTAACAGCTGTGCTGAACAGTTTGATGAGCAGCCTGAACCAGTTCACTGAGTTGTGGGCAGGGTTGATTGTACAGCTGATGTTGGCGTTCCTGTGGTTTTCCTTAAGAACTCGAAGCGACTTTATAGCGCAATCTATTGTGACTTATTAATACAGCTGCGTGTCTGTTTTCTTTCTTCAGTTGTTTCCAGACGTTGTGGTGGTGAAAGGTTGTTACTTGTACTGACCACATTCGTGTGTTCCAACTGAAAGACTGATGGGGTGTCTCGTTATGGGAGCTTATTAGCAGTCATTCACATTTTCGGAAACGTTGTCAGGACATAGTATGATGAGCCCTAGAAATGTTAGCCTTGTCTCTGTTTCATTTAGTGTGCTTGTGGGTCTCATAAGGCAGTGGCTTGCGAAAACTGGTTGAACCAGATGTGGGGTGAACAGGCGAGTTTCTGGCCTGTTTGCGGATAACCTGAGCCGTGAAATGAACGTCATTCAATGACTTGAATGATTCTGACGATAGCTTGCATCTTAGGTAGCTTGTCGTTCGGTACCTTTTTCTATTGCAGCGATCTCAACAGTTTTCGGAAACGCAGGTTAGGATGACGCACTGTGCCTGTGAAATCTGATATCACTTTCGAGTTTCTGCCATTTGACAGGTTGTATCGGCGTGTCGACGAAGCTTACAATGTGCTCTATCCACATTGTCGAGTTACGATGTTCGTTTGTGAGCCCACTTATATACATACTCCATCATTATTGAGCTCATCGATCTGTCATCTCTACATGTGTAATTTTCTCCTTAGTCTTCGGAGGATTGATATATGCGGTGGTATTGAACTCCCATAGGTTGACCTCCCTCGATTGAAAGCTCGAGCAACGTGTGTGTTAGATTAAGGACTCGCATTTTAACAGCACCGTTAGTCCCATTCATTGAAGAGGTTAGTTGAGTTATCCGAAACGTTGTAATGTCACTTGAAAAATGGTTCAGTATACATCCGTTTCTGAGATACCTTCAATCTTGCCCCTTGTGAGCTCTAATAAAATGTTCGGGGTTTTTATTCATCGTAATGGGCATCCTAATGTTATCGGATGTTTAGATTGGGCGCTACGGTGAACAAGATCCTCTCTAAACCACACTTGCTTTTCACTAGATCCAAACCAATCAAGTGCGTAGATTTATCAGACCATATTGGTTTTCAACATATATCACACATTTATAATCCATCGGCCCCTCTATGTAACGATAATGCGCAGATAATTTAGTGTTTCATCAGCTTCTGCGTCGCAAGTTACCGTGAGTCCTGGGTAGACCCTATTGAAGCAACGGACAATTCGTACAATAAGCCTTCGATCTTTGGCTTAAATTAAAGTATCGTTTACATAACATCTCCAGTAAGACAGTTTGTATCGCTATCGTTGGAAGGAACTTTTGTCGTCGTCAAGAGAAACCACGAGAACTGGATCCAGTGTAGGGACTAGCATCACACCGTCGGTTCTTTCGTACTTCGTTTTGCAATCTGAGTATGACTTTTTCAGCCCGCAGCAAAAGAAAGATCCTGAAATAGTCGATGTCACAGAGTTGGTACTTTTTAAACCCATTAGTTTACACGCAGTCACTGACTCCCCTCATGGGAACATATGCAAACAAAGGCTAAACCTCCGTAGAGCACACCTGTTCATTTTTGGCGCCGTCGACGACATCCAGCGATTTCTTAGTTCCGTATCTATCAAAATTTTTTATGGTTAACTTTAAAATGTTGGCCAATCATATTGCTGATCTATGTCGAGTTGCATTAAACAGGAGGCGACCAACGTTGGTCGAGTTCATTATCCTGTTTGACCGCCTAGGTCTGGTTGTTTAAACGCCCTTTATCCACCCATATTTTCTCCATTGTCCAAGCTTTTATTCATCCGTCTATCGTTTCGGATTGCCAACATTTTATCTACGTAGTTCGCCTTATTCATAGCTGCTGCTCCAGAACTTCTGCCTGACTTGAGCAGTTTGGCTTTTTACAGTTTGAGTTCTCCCAGAGCCCGATCGTGTTGATTTATTGTTGCACTGCAGGAGTATCATTCAGGGCACACTGTTCGATGTTTACTTCTTTGTTCATATCCACCCAAATACTCTGCACACTATGGATCAGCGAGGACTGTCTTTGATTATTATTACTGGTTATTTGGGACTGACGAGTCAATACGAACTACCAGCATCTACGAGTATTTGTCTCCTAATTGTTCGTCCAGAGAGCCCCGGGTCGTGTGTACAGTCTAACATGTTTTTCGCCTACTTTGCCCCATGATGGTCATGTACCTGTGAGTAGGCAGCCCCACCATCTTGATTACTGTTTAGATATCTACAGCCAGATACTTTCCAGTTTACATGTGGCCCTTTGTCCTACGTAGTAGCTAACATTTTGTGGTGTATAGGTTGTTATATTGATGAAATTTACTTGCCGTTTCTCAAACTAGACGTATTTGGGACCGCCTATCTGATTGTCGGAATCTAATTGTCTTGGGTGGCAAGGAAGCACAACGACTGCCCATTATCTCCGTTGTGATACGACATCCTCATCCTGCATCTGGCAATGACGTGAGCTTACCTGATCAAATCGGCCATCCTTGTCTATTTCTTCATCACAATTTCGTCTCTGCCCTGCTCAACGATTTGTTTGGCATACAATCCCGCGGGGGTTGTGCTTGTGCCGGGCCATACGCGATGGATCTTTTGGGAATCGATGAAGCACTTGCAAAGCTTTACGAAGAAACATTGGTCGGTTGGTAAGTTACGAAAATGTTCTCGACTGTGTTATAAACTAACGTAATCAAGCTTATTGTTGCATCTTATTGTGGTTAATGTTGGGTGACAGACGTCACCTGATGCTCACATCAGATGCTATATTAATCTGAGATGAGTTACAAGATCCCTTCACGAGAGCAGTGAGACGGGATAGTTTATCATTGCACATTACTATTCCCTCCTGCTGTGCTTCTGGTTTTTAAAATGACTCAAAAGTCCGCTAGTTTCTGATTTGACTTTAATCAAGGTCTGACCTGTTAGGTATATACTGTATTATCCCGTGAATAGCTCGTTCTAGTTTGTGAGGTTATACGTGTTGGTTTGATAATGTATACGTGTACCACGTGATCACCATAAGCAGAATGTAGTATATAAACTACCCATTCTTTTAGAAAGTTCTGTCTGATTTTGACGTACGTCATCGATCATATTCTGTTCGTTTGATTCTTCACTCTCCATCGTTTTTGCTGCATTTGTAAACTGTTGGCCGTCTACACAAAGTTATGGAATTCGCGTTTTATTTACTCCGCATACTGATGTGAGTAATTGCTTTACTGGAAGTCGCCTGCTCACTTCTCTATCACTTCAACCGATTTTATCTTAAAAGTTCTCAACTTAATTGTAGTTTAATTTACACCTATTTCGTTGCGCAACTCAGTTTTCTGATTCATCCGAGTTTTGAATATTATTCCTTCTGCACTAGTCGATTGGAGAACTACAGACGTGATCGTGTTTTGGACGCTCCACAACGTGAAGTGATAAGGTGAGATCACCAGATTTGTGATTTTCTGTTTTTTCTTGTGCGTATTGCCATGAATATTGTATGAACTATTCGTTGTTGGTTTGTAATTTATCCAGTCATATTTTGGGTTAATCTCTTTCGCATGTAAATTTTCATGTAATGGAAAGGAACGGAAATCCCCTCTGACATGGATAGCTTCATTTATTTGGATACAGTTTCGGATATCATAAGAGTAGAGTTTCTAGGTTCATGGTTTATTTATCGACTGGTCCTGTGCGTCTGCTTCCCACTGACGTGTCGGTAACACGCATCAGTGGCATTTGTTTCGGTCAGCGGGTCTTTGTTCGATTGACTTGATGTGCGGTCTGGTTTAACTGTTGTTCGGTCGAATGACCGTCTGGCTCCAAGCCACTATTATGACGTGTTTTCGATATTCTGTTAACTGTTGTTCACAACCGGATTGAGCTTACCTCATTCGAGTACCTTGCTGGATTGGTTGACTCGCTTACCATGCGAAGGTGTGTTGCTTGAACCTCCTTCGCATTTTATGATACATAGGATTTATTACCAGATCTGCAACGAAACCGTTTTTTTTTCTACAGGGAGTGCTTTCACGGTACGATTTCAGTCAGTTCGGCTTTGATTACTGCCTCCTCATTTTGGCTCCATTTGGACATGACAAACATACTCATTTTCAGTCCACTGTTAATGAATCTAAACGCAGATTAGAATCACAACATAAATCACTTTCGGGGGGGGGGAGAAAAATGTTTCTTCGGTAGAGTTGTTTTCCTGATTGGACCATTCTTTTCCGCTAAAATACGACTCGTATAAATGTGGATACAGTGAACACGAGAGCGCTCTTTTGTCTGAACCGTTCAAGTACACTTGCGTTCATGACTAATACTAGGATATTGTGATAATTGTGTTAGGTATTTTATAGCATATTGTCATATTACAGCATTCCGTGACAGTTGCGTTGTCATCATACAATGACAACAGCCTCACGTTGTACCTTTTGTTCATATCATTCCGATCAAAGGCTGAAGAGAAAAAATAGTCGGCATCACACCATTCAGTCTTGCCTGCTGTTCAGCAGCAGGCGTTTGGATGCCATTAGGAAAATTAATATCTTGTGATACTTAAAAACCTGATCAAGTGTGGTTTATGTAATGAGTTTGGGCTGGAGCGGTTTCTTGATTGAAGGAGATTCAGCCAATTAGTGTTCGCGCACAAGCTGCTGCAGACGGAATTATGGTCAAATTGGCGCCAACCAATCGTAGACGGCGATCAACTGCTATTGAACGCGTATCTGTTTTGAACAACCGAGTTGCTAGATGCAAGGTTTAGGAATAACATTGCAACAAACTGGCCAATCAAAGTGCGAGAACGCCTGTCGCTCAATAACAATCTTAAATACTGTTGCTCCTCTATAAGAAGATTGTTGTTTTTCTAGTAAATTGGGATTGCTTAGTGCAGCTCAGACTTCTCTTCTGATTTTCTCTCGATTAGGTAGCTCAGTACGCGACAGTTTACTTTTTGTATTTTTTCGGCGGCTAAGTGTTTGGCTCATATTGAATGAACACTCCCCAGTATCAAGCTTTTCCAACGTTTGCGTGGGATAATGTTTGGTAAGCGTCGTTGGGTTGACATGTTTCAAGAAGCGTGGTTAATTCTGAACAGACCTTACACTAGATCTGTTAGTCGGGCGTACATAAATTTTAATCCATCATGTGTGAAGCTTGTTGACCGACGGTTTTATGTGTCTTAGTGATCTACCGTGTTGCTAATAGTTGTCGAAACTGGAGTTGGTGCCGTTTTTTCCTGAAAGGAATGGGCCTATTTCAAGACACTACTGTTGTATGTCCTTGGGAATTCTGTTTTGTCCAATCTAGGTACCAATGCAAAATGTTTCCTTCTTCGTAGAAGTCCTTTTTGGACATAAGTGTGTGCTTCCGTAGAGTTTCTTCTTGCAGGAATCACTAAATTATATTGGAAATTCCTCTTCCTGTAAAGAAGGGTTTGCAACATACATTATTTACTACTACTGGTTGCTTTAACTTACCACCTTTGAGTTTCGGTCTTTTATTTAAGTGATAACGCTTCTTTCCATTTTGCTGTTAAGTTCGACGTGTTCCGCGTCAAGGTGGTATTCTCTGTAATCTTGTTTTTGTCTTTGTAAAGATTGCAGATTCACTGTACTCTCAATGTATTCACTTTGAAGCATACTAACACCTTATCATTTGAATTGATCACTTTTAATGAGGTGCGCCTACTGCCACCCGCATTCAGCTCTTCATAACCATAGCCGCGTTTGATTGTCTTTCTGATAGTGGTTTTTTTCTCAATTCTACGCTGAACTGTCGTATCGAGTTTTAGGGAAGCATGCTCCAGTTTTACGTACTGAGTGTGCATATAGTAATGTTAACTGTAGAAGAATTTTCTGGTACAGCTATAGCTTATGGCAGATTGTTGTCACTCTTCGTCTTCAGTTGTTGTGTCAATGTTGTGTCGGTAGTAGCCAACACTTCAAACGAATGTCCCTTCCAATTGTGCACATTGTTCTACCTCTGACGCATGTATTCAGTCCAACCTCCGCTCTGACCAGACCCGCGAAGCTGCCGTTCAGCCTGTATAAACTTGCGACCTTGGGTACTACGTGAAGACAGAACAAATTACGCCAATAAGCGTATCTCATGGTTGACAACAGATACATATCTGACTACAGATCCGTGTTCCCTAGTTTAAGCTTACCCTATCCTCAACAACAGCGTTGCTTTCACTTTAGCCTATTTTCAACCCTTCGGTCGATTGTGACACGAACTCCGGCCACACTTTCATGAAGCAACGGTGTAGGTCACTGACTTCGCACCAGGTACGGTAGAATTATCATGTCCGAACCCTATGCGACGTTCGCTCCTAAGTACTAATCAGACTGCCCGGTCTTTTCGACAAGGGACAACTACTGCTTGTTAGCTTCGATCGATAACCCCACGATCCGGACTTCTGAGCCAAGACAAAATATTATACACCACATAATTGAAGAGAAACAGGGAGACCGGACGCCACTTGAAGTGGAGAACGCTCTGCACTCCTAGTGAATATACAGTGATTTCAATGAATTGTCAATTCATCATTATTCTTCTGCGATGGAGACAGCCTCAGTTAGCGTGTTGAACAGCCGAACCAGAAGCGATCTTTCGGTCCAATACTGTTGGGACCGTTGGCTGAAATAGAAGGTGTCGAAGCCTCAGTATCTGACACAAGGTAAACAAATGGTTAATATACATGTAACTGGGCCGAAAACTTACCTGTTCTACGCTTATCTGGTTCCGTATGTGTGTTTTCATAGGCCACCTCATTTCGAGACTTGTAAGCACCTTGAATGTGATAGAGATAGGACTGATACCTTCATGATTGTTACATAGTGTTCTGACGTATTGTATAAAAGTGGGAGTGCTTGTTGGTGGGCATCAGTACCGAGGTACCTCTTTTGCCACCCGTATGAAACGAAGAGCGGTTTTTAGTTCTTATTGTCAAAAGATGTAAAAGTTTGTATGGGTACCAGTGTAAACTTTTCGGTGATGGCGTGAACGACCGCCTATTGCAAAGGAATGATAGTTCAGCTTGTGCTGGTTATCTATATTGTGGAAATTGGTTTTCTTGGTTGTGTTACGGGAACATTTACTGGTAATATTGTCCATTCTGAATGATCAGGTACACCACATCATCTGACGGATTCTAGTACTTCTATCCTATTGTAATATTGTTACCCATTCTGTTCCTCCTGACCAATTTTGTAACCTTGACGTGGTGGTCGGACCTTTTCACCGCATCGTTGTATAGGGCTGTGATGACTAGGACTTTAGACCTGCCGAATACGATTATATCAGACGAGATAAAGTGGGAGTAGTCAGACCAGAAGCAGTTGCATTCCTAGGATTGTATTTCATACCACTGGTCGCGTAGGAATGTTTCAGTAGTGAGCCCCGATCCTGTAAACATGCGGCGGGACTATTTTTGTAGTTGTGACACTGCTGTCTTCCGCATGCAGAGGAAAGGAGGTAAAGAGAAACCCTCAAGCAAAAGGGCATTTCCGTCGCCGAACGGTTGGCCGTGACGGCCATTTTGGATAAAACAGTTTCGGTGTGATTGAACAACCTGATGTCATCATCGTCATCATCATAAACAGCAATACATCAGTGGTTCACACTGATGCTTAACTGCCAAACAACCTTGCAGAATAAAAAACAAACCCTGTTTAGGAAGAGAGAAGAAGAAAGGGAGAGGGGACCTAATCACGAAAAATAGCTACGTCTACATTCAAACATACAACATCAAGACGTTTCACCTTGCAAACAAACAACCGAGCTGTAAGTGAAAATAAGACGTCATAAGCAAGACAGCTTCCTTTGGGCATCTGACACCTACGTAGCTGATGCTTTATCACGTCCTGACGTCAACTCAGTTTAATCGTCACCCTCCTTCGATTTGTCTAAAATGGCCACAGCCCAACAATACAGTGAAGACATGAAGGACGTTTCCATCTGTAAGTCCTTGAAACTATCTACCATTCCTCTGTCGACAGAAGTTGGTGACATTCTGTGCAACACTTCAACCGGTAAACCTAGACCTTTTGTCCCACTTTCGTACCGTCGCACTGTTTTTAATCATTTCCACCATTTATCTCACCTCGGAAAACGCGGCACATTAAAGTTGATTGCACAGCGCTTTGTTTGGCTCTCTATGAACAAAGATGTTCGTCTCTGGTCACAACAGTGTATAGAGTGCTAAAGGAGTAAAAGCACAGGCGTACGGTTACCACACCTGGCACATTCTCTCAGCCAGACGCCCGTTTTTCTCACGTACACCTTGACATCGTTGGCCCAATACCATCTTCCAACGATTCTACGTATATGTTGACCGCAATCGACCGTTTCACTCGTTGGCCTTTGACTGCGTCTATTAGAGATGTTTCAGCGGAGACAGTCGCCAAAACCTTCTTGGAACATTGAATCGCTAATTTTGGTGTGCCATCTACAATCACTACGGCTCGTGGCACGCAGTTTCAATCTTCTCTTTTTCGCAACTTCACGCAGTTGCTGGATTCTTCTCACATTAAAACGACTGTGTACCATCCATGTGCCAACGGTTTAGTCGAGCGTTTTCACCGACAACTAAAAGCTTCGATAGCCGCACAGTCGGACAAAACGAAGTGGAGCGAACGTCTACCACTCATTCTCTTGGGAATCCGGTCTACCGTTAAAGAGGAAATTGGCTGTGCTACCTCTGAATTAGTATACGGTACTAACTTGCACCTCCCAGGAGAACTGATTCAACCCTCGACTCATTCAGACCCAAGTACGGATTACATTTCACGTTTACGACAACACATGTCTGACCTTCGTTTCACGCCGACCCGTCATCACGGGCGCCGAGAACAAAAATCTCCAGGTTTGTTCACATGCAAATTTGTGTTTATGCGCCAAGGCACCACCAGGAAACCGTTACAACCACGATATCTTGGTCCCTTCAAGGTGGTTAAGCGTGACGAAAAATTTTTCATTATCGAATGATCCGGACGAAACGAATCCGTGTCCATTGACCGATTAAAACCGGCCTACAGAGAAAAGGATTTTGACCCACCTGAATCAATGCTGTGGATGCGCCTACCGTGCGCAGTAGTGATCTGAATCAGACGTCAATGTCTTATTGACTGCCCCCTCAGATCTGGCAAACCTCTTAGACTCTTGAGCCACTGACTCTAGTAGAGTCCCCCAAGAAAACCCTGTATCCTTTTGTCTTGCAAATCAGACCGTTAGGTCAGGGACTCGGAATGGGGTCCTTCAAGTCAGTCGCCTTCCGCAGCATAAACGACGGGGAAGTATTGAATCAATGTATCCCCGGGAACTCAGTTCACTATCATCTTCCTTACTCTCTGCTCCTAATTCTCTTTTCATGCTATGACAACCATACAACATCAACGCTTTTAGTGTCTGCACTCTCTGACAAACGAGTCAATAAACTGGTTTAGCAAGCACTGTTACTTTCAGAACTGGGAGTGTGTTGTGTCTCTAAAATGCTCCTTTCAAACCTAGCATTGTCTTTCATTTGATTTCGCCTCTGAACAGTACTATGAATCAGTGGCACTTCCTCAGAGTCTCTGGTGATGGTGAAGCCGAATCTAATGGTCAAGCAGGAGCGGGGATCGCACCGAGCTCTTAGGTAAAACGGGGCCTACTAGACTGGATCCCAGTGATCTGTCGCTTGTGTGCCATTGAACCTAGCACTTCGGTCAAAATTGTTCGATGCATATCAAAAAGCGTTGTTTATTTGTTTTATCTGCATGTGCACAGTAGTTCAGGTGTTGTCAGGATTGTCTTCTGCTATGCCTTTGATATTCTAGGACATCATCATGTTCGTCGGTGATATTAGCCCACTACTCATGCTCACTCAAGTCGCTGGTTAGAAACAGTATCCGAGATGATGGTGTACCGTATTCAATGGCCTACCTGCGTCCATACCATTTCTAGTTCTCCCGGTTAGTTTTCTTTCATCAATTTCTAACCGTCTCAGTAACGACGTTTTCTTATAGGATATTCCGTGTCACTGTTAGAGTGAGCCACGGCCCGAGTCACAGTACCTTCTTGGCATGCTCTTAGCTGTTATGGTGAGGATTATGATACCCTTTGCACCTTCAGAATGTTTTTACGATTTGATGCTTGCCGTATATTTCTTTTGCATGTAGGCAGCTTGTGATGACCAATCATCTCACCTACCTGTGTGGTGTCATCTTGTATGATTACTGACTGCGTGCCCACGAGGATGGCGAAAGTACATAGTATATTTTCAACTTTCTTTACTCGCGAAACCGCTAATATGTCCGATGGTCGCTTTAAGGCGAGGTTTAGAATGCATTTATACGCTCAGTGTTCTGGTCCATTCATATGGATCACTGTTGCCTATGCCAGTTAGTCGGTATCAGGTGTGCTGATTGCGTGGGCCACGTGATAGTCCATCGGCGCGTGTTTGGTGTATGTGAAAGTTCGCGACGGATAACCGGAATAGTGAGAATGCATTCCTCTCTGTTTGGGGCATGTACTCTATACTATCGTACCGCGCATTGTTCAGTATTGTTGGTGGTGGTTGCAAGAAACCGTAAATAGGCCACAGAATAACGTGGTTATGGGCTATGGAAGCTTTGACCGTCCTACTGAACAAAAGGGACGTGGGAAGTCCACATAGTTTGGGGAATTCGCGACCATCCACACCACTCGTTCGAAACATCTATCCCATTCAGTTGCATGCCCCTATCCGCACTGTTGTTGACTTTTTTGTTTTATGTAGCTGCTGTGTCTTCTTTTTCGCTTTCTTCCTTACATTTTGTATCTATTTGTCACTCCTGCTCTTCATTGACAATTGCCAAGACTAATCCACGGGTATCGCCCAAAACTGAAAATGATGATGTTGATGGCTGGGAGTTTGGCTGATTTGATGACAAGACTACAGTCCTTATCAGGACGTTGTTAGTTTTGTTGTCCATTTGTATACAATGCTCTGTGTTTGGTACTCAATCAGCTGGGGTCGCTGACAGATGTAGCAAGTTTAGTTGAAAATCGACTGGTCACAATGAATGTCTCGGCGATTGGTTTGGGCATGCCGGTACATGTATATAAAACCATGCTCTTTTAACATCTGTTACTTACTGATTATGTCCATTTCTTATTTTCCGTATGTCTACAATATTTGCGCCCTGAGCACTGCCTATTATATTACCAAATATCATACTCGCTTGGGTATTTTTCGGTCCTAGTAAACATTTTAAGACCGTAATGACCATGAAATGACACCGCTGGAAGTCACATACCTACGTAAGCATTAGACAACCTGCGGTACCTCGTGCAAGATTTCGTCACAGTCATAAGCACTTCGACTACTGATAAATTGACGTAACAGTTTTCTTCGTAACATTTCTTGTAATAACGACGTTCAACCGTAATGTTTCCCCTCATCATACGCCAGTTCGGGGGCAGTTTCCATGTTGCTTATAGTTGCGAATATTTTTTCGCATGTATACTTGAAGTCAGCTGTGTTTTTTGATCAATACAACTCAAATTCACAGGATTCAAGTATACAAACAGGCGAAGTAAGTTGGACAAACTTGACCCTTCCCTCACCTAAAGCTTTTTGAGTGGCTCTGTATGTTTTTATAATCGTGCTCGTCAGGTTTAACCCTTCTCCGTAATGATAATTTGTTCTGTAGTTGTTCGAACGTATATCTTGTTTTTCCAATCTGTGTGCGTTGGTTTTGTCTCTTCGTATATTCAGACCTGGATTTGTGCGGGTTTCGCTACCATTCTTTTTCACCGACGCGGAGGTGGATTTCGTATTGGACGCTATGAAATTTGTGGCTACTCACGGATGGATATTCTTACCTCTATATCGGTATAATCCAGCTACCGGAGAATGGATACATCGTCAACATGATCCTAGTCGTGATCGCAAGTGGTTAAGCAATGTCCAGTACGTTGGTGGTAAAATGTCCTGGTCTTCTGCACGAGTTACCGGTGAAATGCCTCCTCCAGAAAGTTTTGAGGTCTGTCTTTGAGTTACACCAGCCGTTTATTTCCTGATCCCATTTCGCATATATTAACTTTGCATTGTCTTAGTTGTTATTTACTTAGCCCGAAATGCTAAGCGTCCCGTCCTGAGCATTATGCTTGATTTTTTTAAAAATGGTTAACGGTCACAAAATACGGATTGTTTCAGGACAGATCGAGACCTGTGCCTACTTTTACGTTTGATGAGTAACTCGTAGGTGTCCTGGACGTGTGCATGTCTGTATAGTTTTGTCTCTTCCGGTGAGTTTCCTGATGATGTCATAACCAGTTTGTTTAGAGCTCGTATAGCGTTCACCAATTTATACTATCGGTTTTTACATAGAAAACCTAGTGTGTTGTGCAACCGTCGACACAGTATTACGTGACTTTTTAGCTGGATTATTCCGCTTGGAGGATGTTCGGAGAATGTGCCTTTGACTGTTTTTTGTCTGAGACATTATAGGGCTGTCGTCGACGAGGCTTGTTTGCATATCTTCATGACGGGTTTTACATCAAGCCTAACCAAGTAGTAGTTAATCAAGCCGTGAATTTCAGAGGCTGGGGAATCCACATTGTAAGTTGTTTTGCAGGTCACCGTTTCCGTTCTGACCCACGTTGACCGGAAAATGTATGGTGTGATAGGCACTTTCTCTGCATTCGCTAATGAGTCCGAGTACGTGGCTCATAAATTAGGACTGAGCCGCAGCTGTTAGGCGAGATTGAGTGCTGACTTGTTTACTTCAATTTCATACCATCGTTTTTTTAAAAACTATCTTCCTCAGGCCTGTTTGAAAGCTGCGTATGAGGAACTCTGCAGGACGTTAAAGATGGTTGATTTCTCGGCTACATCTCCGGTACCAGACGATACCGCATGCTTTGATGAACCGACTCGCGAGCTACGGTGGTTTCTTCTACCCAGTGAGGCTGCTGCTCAAATTCGAAATGAGATAAGTGAGTTATTTTTCAAGAGGTCTTTTATTACGGTTGAGAATCCGTCAATCATTTTCGATCGATCGTTGTTGTACAAGAATGTTTTCCTGTAAACCACTCCTAACAAGTGAACCAACCAAGTGATAAGAATGGTTTCTTGCTAGCTGTCATTGTTATATGAGTATCATTGATACCAAAATTCTTTTCCTGTGGAACATTATTTTCCGTCAATTAATTGCTATGATTTCTTCAAATTTCTAAGCTAACTTTCGTCAAAATGGTTGTTGGCAATCCAAGTGGGTACTTCATTCATATCTTTTGGTCCTAATAGTGTTTGTTCATGCAAAACTGTGAGATGTGCAACTTGCATTGCTTTGAATTCAGCATGGAGCTGTTATGTCTAGTTTGTTCGAGGACGACTGTTTGCAATTTAGACACAGTTCACTTGTGATGATTCAATGGTAACGACGGTGTGCATCAACCACGTGGGTGTTAATTCCCGCCCAGATTAGCATGATCGTTCGTAATATCTGTGCTTAGACAGTCAAACGGATTCCGGCCCATCAGCATCATCATCACTATCTTCATCATGAAAGATGGCGATACATCAATGATCCCTTCTGGTGTTTATCTGTCAAGCAACCATGAAGAAACAGGCAAGCCCTAACAGAGGAAATGGAATCAATAAAAAAGAAGAGGAGGGGAGACCTAATTATTGAAATCAACTACATCTATGCTCAAATACTTGATCTCACTAAACCCTCAAAACAGACAACCGAGCTCTCAGTGAAAGTAAGGTTCCACAATTAAGGCAGCTTCCTGACGACTTTCACCTTCTGTCGTTCAGAGACAACTTGGTCAAACAACGATAATATTCACGCTACTGGACACCATTACCCGCTATCTCACTGGAAGTCTCCAGTCACCTATTGTATAAGTCGCGAGTGTTTCGGTCCTATAGACGGACTTAATCTACGGAGGTTAAACTCTCGGTGAATAGCCCATTTTCTCTACGCAAGGTTATCATCTGTCTATCTTACACCTTACTCAAAGAGTGCCTGTTGTGGTAGGCCACTAGCTGACATCCTTCGTACATGGCCTAACCACCTAAGCCTAACTTATAGACAGAACAGAAGAGCTCGGTTGGCAATCAATTCCATACATCCGCTTCCTAACCTCTACATTACTAACCGGTCAATGCCATCCGTTGCGAACGATCGAACGTATACATCGACCATTAAGTGACCACATACAGCCGCGGCCAGCTCACGCTTTTTCGTTTTGAAGCCCGACTCTTAGATTATAACGTAACCATTCACGTTTTTTCATCGTTAACGTTATTTGATTTTACGGCAGCATTTCGCATGGACAATGCCACTGTATTCAGTCGTTGTTTGCTCTTTCTGCTCACCAACTCGGTTAAATATAATATTTTCAGGGAACGACTCAGTGTCTATCCAGTAAGAGAGATTATCTAATGGAATTTCATGAAATGGGCTACTAATTTTCCAAACCTTTGTAGATCAACTGGCAGTCAGCGTACCGCACAGTGCACCTTGGCACCCAGGTCTGTTGAGCACTTGTTTCTGTCCGGACCTGACCCTGAATACGAAGAGAATGAACTTGTGGGATAATCGCTCTTCCAGCGATTCGTACCACACAGCAGCAAGTCCAGGTGATCCACCTTCACACTTGGGTTTTCCGTCCACTTTCCAGCAGTCTCTCAGACCAAGTTCAACCGTGCCGTTGCCGCCAGGACCTCTAAAAATCAAGGACGTAACCCTGAATACGATTGCGCTGGTTCATCGGAAAAAACGTGGCAAAAGATCGCTGTCCGAAGGACCGCCGGTTAAGCTGGATATATTCGATCCATCTGCATTTGTACTGGATGCGAATGATGGCCGAGTAGAATTTTCGCTTCCAGATGAGAACAGACTTGATGAGTGTCCTCCTGTCGAACCAAGCGTCCATCCAAGCGCCGAAGATCTTCCTGTCCCTTCTAGCCCCGGAAGTCGCGAGTTTGATCGTCCTTCGTCGGTGGTTAGAAACAACAACGCCCATTCCATTACATGTACCGCCTCGGACCTGCGAAACCGAAGTTATCCCCTGCTACTTCAAACAACTGTATCCCCACGATTGTCCGTTCAAAAGACCCGTTTGTTAAAAGAAGGACGAAGAATGTGTAGGTTGTCCAAAACCTCATGGCAAACGCCCCCAAAGGACATGTGCAGACTTGTACTCCAAGTAAGCATTTGTGATTTGCCTATCGTTGCAGGGATATTCTGCGGCTGAACATAACAAATCTAAGTCCTATGAAATTTTCCATAAAAACATGTTATATTGATTGTTTAAGAACGTCTGTTTTGTTTTACACATATTTTACTAGCTTGGTGAGTGTGACAAGAGTACTGTCTATTCAAGGACTTCGATGGCCGATTTGTTTTCAAACTGAACGAGTTTATGGTTCTACTGATAAATGTTGACCTCCCTACGTAATATACAGCGGATAAGACACGATTTCAGAATGCTTTGCTCATTCCACTTAAAAAGACTGGCTGGACCAGTTAGATTTTTTGTAGTAAACTTGAAATCGTGGGACTATTGTTTGTTTCCACATGTTTTACGTGAGCACTCATACAAAGTACCATATGTGTTACAACAAATGGGGTAAGTTATAGACGTCACTCGTTCGGCAGTTCATCGTTCAATCTACAGAGCTTTTGTTTACGAGGTTAGCTGGCATAAAAATTGTTGAGAGATCGGATTCTGCATATTTCTTCGATGTAAGATCAACGGGTGATCTAAGAGCTGTCCCAACAAGCCACGATGTCGACAGAGTAACCAATCAGTGGCATCCTAGTGCACCGTGGTACTTGTCATAATGAGCACCTGAGTTAAAACGAATTATCTCGAATGTTTCAGTCTTTAGAACAACCAAGTGACAGATGGTGCTAAACCAACCAGTTGAAAAAATTGAACCAGTAGTGTTACTTAGCTGTACTGTTATCTGGTGTTTGCAGACTGATCCTTTAAAACCCGATACAATTGAATTTGTCCAACGCAACCAGTTCTCTTTTTGATTTCATTTCCGAGGGCGATGAGTTTTTGACCGATTGCAAATTTGGTTTTCGATTTGCTGCGTCTAACAGTTTCGTGAGGGCCGATTTACTCTTGATCTATCGATGGGAGCCCATGTTTAGCTCTCATTTACTAGCCTAAACATTTGAGATGAGTCATTGACCCCTACAGGATGTCAGTACTAGTCCATTTCACGCATAGACTTATATGTTGTAACCTTGAATTAGCCACATTTTGCTGTTTGTCTATACGTGTCTGTAGCACTCAACTGAACCATCTCATTTTCTATCTGCGTACTTTCTTGGGTGATTTGTCCCCCATTGCAATATTTATGTGGTCATACATACATGGTCGTTACCTTTCAGTGCAGTTCTTTACTTAGGTGCCTTGTTCCTGGCACTACAACGTAGTTGAATAGTTTAGAGGGAAACACGTGGTCCTCTCACTTTCATAGCGAAGGTGTTCGTCGTATCCGAACCCTATTAAAAGGAATTTGGATTATGGTGGAGTTAAAATAAAAGGAACGGAAGCTCTTATTTAATCTAGATAACTAGAGAAATATTTCACAAACGGTCCAAAACGATATCCTCGCCATTTGTGTCACTCAGGCAACCAAAGGTGTGATACGGCATGCTGGTGAGGTGATCATATTACGAACTGACAATGTACGACGTTCAAATGAGTGATGTTTTATTTTACTGAGGCTTTTGGGTACTTCTACCCGCAACTTGTCTTTTCTGTGTAATTTGTGATTCCATCCGTTGTTGATGTTACGGGCATACGTGATGTACAAAACGAAAATCTCCCTTCCTGTTTGGTCCGTCTAATATGCTATGCGACTTAAATTTGTGTGTGCAAGTCCAATCGATGGACTGCGTTGTTCAGCATGCGATTCCACTCTGCTACATGAGACTGTGTCATAATTTCGAGTCCCTCTAAGCTTTGACGCAGTCTCTTTACTTGAATATTGGTCAGTCGCATATCTGCTGCAGGCCTTCTGTGAATGTACTGGTGTTTGTAGGTTCAAGATTAGATAATTAACACAATTGGACGACGTAACGTCTTTGTCGCGTGTAACGTCTTGAGACCCACTCACATCTCAACGTACATGTGTGCGTATTGGCCATGCCCATGTAAAGTATTGGTGACTCAGGTTGTTTGCCATATGTTACAATCTCATCTACTCTACTCTCATCTCAAGTTTGTAGTTAAATTTTGGTGAAAAGCGAAAATTCTTCTCTCCGTTTTTTTTATAGAATCCGCAGATCCAATCTTCCGTACTTAAGAATACTTCGATTTTTAGCTGTTTTTCGTTTGCTGAAACGTAAAGATCTTTTTTTCTCTCCCGCCATTAAGTTTTGCTGTCATGCGGTACGTCAGTCTGCATACTGGTTGAACGCTGCCACGCTGTCTGACCCTGATCGCGTAGGTGGTAATACTCACGCTGGAAATCGGGACTGTAAAATCTACAATCGATTTTGAGCTATGTCGGACTTGTCTCGTGGATGACACTCGCTGCCTGTTATGGGTATCCGATGTCTACACAATTTCACCGTTTTCTTAAATAAATGCTTGACACTTATTTTAATTTATTAGGAATTCAGAAAGAAATTAATGAAGCATTTGAACCTGCAACACGCTATGTGGATATCTTGCCTGATAAGTCACATGCAGGTAATATGCAAGCGCCTCTTATATTTACGAGAGAGACATACCGTATATTCGTGTTGATCCGACGTTACCCTGTCCAAAATGCAATCAAATAATCTCTTCGTTTCATTATCTGTTCTCAGGCTATACGTCAGTTTGACATGATTCGTCCGGGGGATCGTGTTTTGGTATGCTTGTCCGGTGGGAAAGACAGTCTATCACTGCTTCACTGTCTACGCCAGTATCAGTGCACATTCTGGCATAATGGACACGACTCAAATCATCAGGTTGTTGGTTTTGATTTGGCTGCAGTCACTGTAGATCCAGGGACTCCGGCCTATGATCCGAGCCCGCTGATACTCTACCTGGCTGATCTGGGTGTACCGTATTTCTTCGAGAAACAAGGTCAGTTTTTAAGGTTTGTAAAATAATTCAAGAGAGACTGGATATAAGAGTGTTGGAATGGCTTGTTTACCGATCGAGCCAAACTGGATAGTGTTAGTGTATTACCTTATGATTTTCTTGACATCACACGGACTGTGCGCAATCTCCAGGTTCTTTTTTGTAATGATTTATTTTTCGATATATCACCGAAAAACAAATTGTGCTTTTGAATCTTACTTTTTCGCGCCACAGCGTGCCAAAACTCAATTTTGGAGCACGTTTCTCCTTAGTCTGTGATTGGCTCATCCCACTTTTAATGAACCAATTCAAGTGGGATTTTACAAGGCCATTCAAAGACTATATATACACAGACGCTCGTCTGCTATGTTACCTTTGGTTCGAGAGCAAATACAATCTCGGCTAAAGGTCACGGTCTTCTTTGTTATTCTGGGGTTTCCGGGTATTGCTGAGCTCTGTGCTACTTCCGTGATTTGTATTGTAGTGCGCTAGACATTTCTAATTATCGTTGATCAGCGGGTCATAACAGATTGCAGTGAAGATCATACCATTTTTGGGAAAACGGAATTCTTCAGTCGTTGCATTCAACGGCTGTTTGGTGTTTCGAACTCTTTGGCCAAAGTGTTTGATTTAGATATCTAGTTGCTCTGTTGTCTACGTCTTTGTGTCTTGACACTGTTACGACTTGTAACCATTCATAGTATTACAGTCGAGGATTGATCCCTTACTGAGTCGATCGTCGTGTAGTATAAATCGGATCACCTTATTTGCGGTTGATATGATGGTGCCATTATATGTTTGCAAATTATGACGACAGGTTACTCCAACAACGAGCTCTCACTCCCGACTTTAATGTTACTTTTGACCGTTAATGCCAGATCATTTTTCCTCTTTCTTCTCTGTCATTAAATAAATTTTATTTTCTGTTCAACTGTGCGTTTAATCAAAATATTTTATTGTTTGTTGACATATGTTTGCATAATATAATAATCTTGTTAGAATTCGACGACCTTGTTTAAATAAGCAGTTGTTAGGTAAACGACCTGCTGTTGGTTAATTTCTGTCAATCGGTCAGACAGGAACAGCCAACGTAGTCGGAACCAGAACCCACAACCACGTAACTGGTGGTTACCGCCACTTACTACTGTGTTCCTTCAAGTTTGAGATAAGTCGTGCGTTGATGAGGTTCACAACCCATACTAAAGCGCTCCTCTCAGTGAATCCCCCGAGAGATTAGCTTTTCAAATGCACCACTTTCGCACGACTCTTGGGTACTCTTATGGAGATCTATGGCTAGTGTATCTGTCTCTCAGATCCACCCACTTTTCTGGCCAGAGTTTTCTTTAGTTTCCCTATAGAGAGACGATCGCTTTTATTGACACGGTTTTATCCTTTCAGTTGTGGTCTTCAGGTTTATCATTTTGCAAGTATCGTGGGTCGACGCGCAGCAGAATGTCGTTATCTCATTGGTTCTACACAACAAACTGTCACGCGTCACTTCCTCACACTTTAAACCACATTGGAGTTGGATTGCAGTTATAACTTGACCTCTATCTTATCGTGTTACTTGAAGCGTACTCATATTGATGCTTCGACCAAATGCAAACCATAATCCCCGCTTACTGGATTCCTCCTAAGCTTCAGACCAAGTACATAATGCAAATGATGATGCTATTCTATCGGATGGGAAACTCCGTTTGGCCTCGAGAGCATGAATCCTCTTGAGACAGTGTATACAATGCAGTATCGGCTAGGTGATGTTAAACGGAAGGACTGATCGTACGAGCGGCCATAGTGAACATTTTTCAAAGCAGTAAAGTGCTGTCAATATCTCGTGCTACCGATTCATGGATTAGCTTGTTCTTCCAAAGGAGACAGTTTTTGATCTGTCTCGCCGGACAGTCTCTGTATAAAGAATTATGCATTCATCCTTGCAGTCATCTGTTGTGTCAATTTCGTGGGTGGGACAGTTCTGGCTGTTGACAATCCAGAAATTATTTCCGAAAGTTGTAAATGGTATACATAACAATAGTGTCATGTAAACACAGGTTCATCGTGAACAGTGAGCACAGTCGATTACCACAATGATCCTGCTAAGTTGACCATGTGGTCTTCGATCCAGCGGTTACTTTTAACTGACCTAGGTTATGGTCCCGCTTGTGTGGCAGTTAAGCATCAATGTGAACTACTGATGTATTGCTGTTTACGATGATGATGAAGATCCCGCTTGTCAGTGTAGTTTGCAGACACATTTTATGTAAATGTACTCCAATCCTTTTATCTCATATTCTTACAAGATAATCACTCTTTTTGTCTACCTTAGGTATCATTCATCAGGCAACCAATTTGCCATACGAGGTGTCCAGTATTTGTTCATTTTGCTCTCGCATGAAGCGTGGTAGAATTTACGCCTGCGCTCGACGCAATCGGTACAATGTGATCGCGCTTGGACAACATTTAGATGACATTGCAGAAAGGTGCGTGTGCGCCTGTGTGGTATGATGTTTTTATCACCAACCCCCATTTCTATTCAGTTTAACGATTTGAGTTGCTAGAGTTTGGTGAAATTTTGACGGACTATGTCGATGTGTAATCTGTCCTAACGTGATCCAGTTTCAAATTGAACATCACCCACAATTGATCGCAGCTGTCGCATTCCCATAGACTTTCCAGTCGGCCCATTTCGAAAAGAAGCACTAGACTCGAGTTTCGTTCTCATTAGAGCTCGTCAGTAGTGCATATCATCGCCACTGCCGGGACTTGAACCACGGACATGCTGTTCATGAGGCAACCGTGTTTACCACTGCGCCATTGACCTCACGTTAGGCACGACCGAATTATCATATGTGAACGCTCGACCACTTTCGCTTGTGAGTAATGATCAGGTTGCCCGATCGTCTCGAAATGGAGACACAGTTACTGTCTGTTAACTCCAATCGATAACCCCGCGATTAGGACTTCCTAGAACAGGTCGAAATCTCCGATCTCATTAAACCTGCTAGGCGATATTTTATATTACTGATGAGTAGTCGGGGATTTGGTTAATTTCAAATTGAACATCACTCACAATTGATCGCAGCTGTCGCATTCCCATAGACTTTCCAGTCGGCCCATTTCGAAAAGAAGCACTAGACTCGAGTTTCGTTCTCATTAGAGCTCGTCAGTAGTGCATATCATCGCCACTGCCGGGACTTATTTAAGAAATTTCACTGAAACCGAATTTTTCAATTTTTTTTCCAACAACTTTCTAGCATGTGATATCTTGAAACAAGTTAATCGTTTTTTCACGTTGTAAAGGGTTTTTTCATATATATCTAACACGAAATAGACACAAAGTGAGAAACGTCACAATGTGTGAGAAAAGGGAAATAGATTGTAAAAGAGAAAAGAGAACAATTCAGGGCGATAAAAATTGCATCAGTGCACATAAATTCGCAGTGCGATCACCGCAAACTTCTGTTCTTCTTCCTTCGATCAAAGATGTTTATTACCTTCTGATCCATAGCCTGGAAGCCAGGAATGCCCCGTTGAAACCTACTTCAGTGCGAGTGCATTCGTACCCCGAACCCAGACCGTTCGGTGGTCAGTAGACTGCTGTTTCTAGCCTAACTCACTACTTGCACACAGGGCAGGTGATGACAGGTGGTGAGTTAGCATTCTTTAGATGTGGTCAAGCCAAAGAAGTTTGCCATACCACTTACTGGTATGTTATGTTCCATTACGTGGCGGCTGAAGACAACTTTTACTTCCATTTCTAAGTTTATTGCGTGTTATGAGGTACTTGTATGGAAAAGTTGTCTTTACCTTCGTCATAGATTCTGCCGGTTAAAGTACGAATTGTTGTTCACCATCCTGTGTTATTTGTTGTAGCAGTCACTTTTCTCTCTTTCGCTGATGTCATGTCATGTTCACCGATGTCCATTTTTCTGTCACAGCTTCGTAATGTCATGCTTTCACAACGGAGTTTTACTCACAATGAAGGCCAACTACACAATCAGGTAGGTAGTTTGGCGTTGTTGTTTACCCAGCACTGAGGTTACGTGTACATTGCAGCACGCTTTGCGTGCTAAATTTCATCGAATGATGTTTGATTACTTTTTTCTCTGTTTTGTTCATTTCATGTGAGTTCTTCAATGTTCTCCTCAGTACATCAATCAGGTTTCACCAGATTCCTGGAGCTTTTAACCGTTTTTTCGTTACAGTATCGCCTACCATGCCTATTGGTGTAGATTAAGCCATCGGCTTTCTTGCTTGCTCATGCTCTGTAAGTCTGTGACCCCGCGATTCTTTGCCTTGCTAATGTATAATTGAACTCATCGTTAAATAATTCGATTGTCGTGATTGAGACAGTAGGTTTGAAGTCAGGTTATTTCAACGTACTGTGGCTGTTTATTGTTACTTTCCCTACTGATAGTGCAAAGTTCACACATCTGCATTCGTATGCTCACATCAGCTAATTTTGATAGTTATTCCTATAACTTTTTCTCTTCTTACTTCTCTTCCAGACGAGGGGACTTACGCGTAATTCGACCTTTAGTGTTTGTACGGGAGCAACAAACGCGCAAATTTGCGGACACAGTGAGTTACTAACCTTTCTTTCACCACTACTTGCCATTTTCGGTTCAGAGAAGGGCATTCCAGTGTATACAACAAACGGTCTTCAACGCTAGGTTATTAATACTTCTTGGCTACAATTTTACAATTAGGTACGCCTCAACAGCTAAGATCGACCAAGAAGATGTTCTATCCCGGTTGATCAACTCGTACCCCGTAGAAACAGAAAATATTGTGGTCGTATCTCTCGATACAGAATCAGAGATTGGTGCTGTCATTGCTCAGACTATTTCCTACTTACCTGTTTTATTCGTTACGATCCGCGATTTCACTACACATGACGGTATTTTACAGTAGGCTGTAGAATATCATCAGAACGGATGATCAAACACTTGTGCAGGAGGCGGACTTCGTCAGTTTTTTTCAGCGCCGAACCGCACTGTCCATTGTTAATGGTTGTTTACTCTTCACAGATCGTGTCATCATTCCCTATGTTCTACGTAATAAGGTATTGTCTCAGTTCCACATTGGACACTGAGATTAATTGGGTGAAAAGCTTAGCCCCGCAGTTATGTCTACTGGCTTAGTGTGGACGAGGAGTTAGAACGATTATGCCACGGTTGCTTTCGGTGTGCATCTACCCAAAGCCTTCCCAATCGCCACCCACTAACTCCAGAAAAACCATGGTCACTTCCATATGTCGCTTTCGTGGGCCCCATAAACGGACAAATCTTCTTGATCGTGGTTGACGCCCTCAGTAAATGGCCAGAAGTATGTATGATGTCCGAAACCACGACGACCCCCACAATCCGACCTCTCGGTGTTTCTTCGCGACGTTCAGTGTTTCTGAGACGATTGTGTCAGATACTAGCACCCAGTTCGCTTTGCATCAATTCCGTGAATTTGTCCGTCATTTTGGTATAACCTACATAACCGCTCCACCTTTTCATCCCCAGTCAAACGGTCAGACGAAACGTTTTGTCTACACATTCAAGCGTGCACTCAATAAAGCCAGCGGGAAGGGAACGACCACCGAAATCCTTGAAACTTTCTTACTCAACTACAAATCTACACCCAATCCACAGATTCCTAATGGTCGCTCATCTGCTGAAGTGCTCGTGAATCGACCGCTGCGACTGATCCATGATACCGTACGACCAATACCTGACGGCTTACGAATGACAACCAAGATGAAACCAACAATCAAACCTGGTGATCGTGTGGTGATTGGAGACTGTCGCATTGGCCAGCAGAAGTGGATTGTCGGTACGATCATCAAAAGAACTGGTCACGTAACCTACAGTGAAGGACCGAATGCAGTCTTTCCTTTACCGAAC